>BMAO01017227.1:0-132000 GCA_019973975.1 Trichonephila clavata
AAAATATTCAATTTCATATAAACAATGCATACATGTTGTCACTATCTATTTTTTTATATATGTTGCACAATCTATTTTAAAATAACTTTGCCCATGTACTTCTTACCTGTACTATTATTCACGCGTACACAAAAGCAAAAAAAATTTCAAACTTTAATAAAACTTTCATTATTATAATTTAATATTAATTTAGACACTTTTGTATCAGCAAACCCAATATTGAATGTATCATGATTAAAATAGTCAATAGAGTATAAGTTAGCATAAATACTTCGCAGATCACAAAAAATAAAAAAAATTGGCAGTTATAGAGACTGCCGATAGAAGTGAAAACTTAAAAGTTTTAGTATTAAAATTTGAAATTTCATAATGTTTGAATTAAAATTATCAACATCAATCTGGTTTTCACATCTATTGACACTCCGAGCAACAACTAAATGCATGTTTATATGGTTTTTTATTATTCAAATATATTACGGGCTGTACAAGATCAGGACAAAATATAAATACAATTCAATTGAAATAACAATTAATATACAATCATATTATTTATGGATAGTATTTGTATTTACTTAAATTTTAATGTATTTGATTTTTAACATTACTTTAATTGTTTGCATCATTAATTTCAACAATACTTAGACTTTTTGTACTTTCAACTATTTCATTTTGTTCTAAAAAAGATACAATAGGCTTATGGTAACTAAAGTAAGAAAGGAAAATGTTTGATTCAAATTTATCGAAGTATCGCGTAAAAAACCGCATCGATCATCATTTTATATTTTGTAGTACTGAATTTTCGATCATTGGACATATTTAAATTAAGTGTTTCATTTAGAAATTCCATTAGTGGTGGATTTTTATCATCTGCAAAATTTATATTGAAGTCTCCACTTAAAATCATCGGTACATTATCATATTTTTCGCCAAATCTTTTTTCGAGTATTCCAGAACCTTCTTTTGTATAAATCATCAAATTTTCGAATAAAAATTGTTGTATCTGTCTCATAGATTATACAGGCGAAATATAAACGGCAACCATTAATATGTATTGCCCATTCTCGGAATTCCAACGAGCAATGCACAGTATATACACATTGAACTTTTCACTAAATCCATTCAATTTCACTTATAAGATATACACAGCACTATACGTCAGCTGCATAGCTACAGAAAAACTGCTATGAGCATGTCGGTGAGGCGAACGCACAAGATTTCACCCATCCAAAAAGTGTCTAAGGTGAACAGCACACTGCGCGTGCGCCAGTCTGAGCATGTCGGTGACGCGAACCCATAAGATTTTCCCCTACCAAAAAGTGCCCAACGCCGCTAAAGAAGTTTTCACTTCAAAAAGAAAGAAAAAGAAAGAAAGAAAGAATAGGAAGAATTTATTCCGATTTTGACGGTGAAGATTTGACTAGTTATCGCCAAAACTAATTTCGTCGCCAACGGTGCAGTTTCCACACATTTCAGGCATTTTTTTTTAAAGAGAAGTAAACTTTGGTTCATTATTGAATCTTTCTTTTTATTTCATTGCTGTTCTTTAATTTAAATAAATATTACCATTTGCATCAGTTATTAATTCTATATTTATTTTTACTTAAATAATTTGAATTTTTTTTATTTCAGCATGATCTTGGCACCTCAATGAAAAACGAATCTAAAAAAAGGCAGTACGATGAAGTACATTATTCAAGGGAAAATGGACTGAAGACATTTTTGCTTGAGATGAATAGTGAGGCATTTTACTTAACTTATCGTGTTTTGATACCTATCTTCAACAAGTATAAATTAAAGAGGCATTTTAATTAAAAACCTGTCACAAAACTCGATGCGTATTTAGGAATATTTTATAAAGACCAAATAACAATACTAAAAAAGATTCTTAAGCCTCAACAAGTTTTTTAATTACGTTACAACTCAGACATAGTCTAATTATGAAGGTTAGTTATGTAATTGCTAATTTAGTCACACACACGCACACACACACACAAAACGAAAACCATTTTCTGGCGGCGACTTTAGTAAAGAATGATTACAAAGCGTAGCAGATATAGTTCACCCAAACAAGAAAGATGAGATTTCGAAAACTATTGCCAGGAGAATTAACGAACTTGGGGAATCAATTGAAAATTGAAAAAAAAAGCTTGCAATCTTAAATTTAATTCTTTAATGATGGATGAAGATACTGACAGATAAAAGAAACAAATAAGGCCGGATGTTTAATGCTTACTTTTGTTGCAGGCATCGAAGTTTCCAAGCAGACTAGGTGGGTTATTTTTATATTTTTTGGCCTCTTTTTGAAAACCGTCGAGTTCATCGTTGGCTCAGTTGAAACCAGGGCCTATCCTAGGGTGTCGGCCTACCGCGTGCAAACACCTAATGTGCCTCCCCTCTAGAGAATTTTTCATACACTTTGACTAATACTTAACATTGACGTTATAAACTCATCTATTTGTATAAGAGTAAAAAGTAAAACATTCATAAAAATGCAAAGACACAAAAATCACTTCTTTCCTCTATTTAGTTTTTCTAAATTGTATGGATATTATTAAATTAAAAACGTTCTTCACAAATGCGTACAATGTAAACACTCCTATGTCTTATGTAGTATTAACCATGTAGGAAATTTTCTTAAAGCAACTTTTACAGAAACCTTTTTTGAGACGCCTAACATAGTTACAGGTTTTATATATAGACGCCTGTATTAAGCATCGATCCACAGTGCGCCGTCATTGCCATTGATAAGCAAGAAAACCTTTTCTATTGTGGCATTGCTAGCTCTGTCACGAATTTTGCTACCAAACGAGAAGGATGCGTATAAATAATAGACATTATTGGGCAGTGGACCACACTCGCACTAACATTCTTTAAATTATGTTATGCTACGGAAAATTAGGACTTATTTTGATCTTTCAACAACTATTTAAAATTAAGCATATTTATTCGACTTAATATAAGTTTTATGTTGAGAAATTCGTAAAAAGGTTTGCTTGATTGATAAAACTGTATGCGGCCGCCCCTTGTTTTGGCCGCTTGCGTGCGGTGCACATACTGCACACTTGCTAGAATCAGCCTTGTTTGAACCTACAAAAAATCATTCTTGCCGTAGCTCTCGTGCTGTTAGGTTCGAATATGAAATTCAAGCGGCAAAGATTTAGCACATATTGAAATATTTTGCATTATTCTCAACAAAGCATATATATCTGATTTATCAATAATTCCTGCCTCATGCAAAAATAAAATTTGTGATTCTTTTAAGCTTTATGCAGCAAATGGCTCTGAAATACCAACTTTTGGTCATAAAATTTTAACTTTAAATCTAGGGCTGCGTCGTGAGTTCCAGTTTACTTTCATCATTGCTAAAGTAGATAAAGGGATAATTAGTGCTGATTTTCTAAATAAATTTAACTTGTTAACTGACATCTGAAATAAACAGTTAATAGATGGAATAACTAACCTTCATGTTAAAGGTGAAATTTCTTCTATTTTGCAAGAAAATGAAATTAATATAATGGATAAAACATCAAAATTTTCTAATATATTATTACAATATTCAGATTTAATGAAACCAAATTTATTAATTACTAATACGAAGCATGATGTCAAACACTCTATTTCTACTAAAGGCCCACCGGTTTACTCAAAAGCTCGTCAGTTGGATTTTAAAAAATTAGAAATAGCCAAACAAGAATTTAAATTTATGTTAGATAATGATATCATTCGGCCTTCGTAATCTCCTTGGGCTAGCCCACTGCATCTAGTGAAAAAAAAAGATGGAAGTGTTAGACCATGCGCTGATTACAGACGTTTAAATGCTCAAACCATTCCTGACCGTTATCTAATTCCACGTATTGAAGATTTTCATCATATTTTAAAGGGAAAAAGAATATTTTCGAAGATTGACCTATTCAAAGCATATTTTCAAATTCCCATTGCTGAGGAAGATAAGGAAAAGACAGCCATAACAACACCATTTGGCTTATTTGAGTTTAATGTTATGAACTTCGGGTTAAGAAATGCACCCTCTATTTTTTAGCGCTTTATCAATGAAGTATTATTTGGATTAGAATTTGTTTTTCCATACCTGGATGACATTCTAATAGCCTCTGACAGTGAAGAACAACATAAAACTCATCTGAAACTTATGTTTGATCGTTTACAAAAATATGGTCTTCGAGTGAATATCTCTAAATCAACTTTGGGAGCAACTCATCTAGAATTTCTGGGATACTTGATAACACCCGAAGGATCTAAGCCACTTCCAGAGAAAGTAGATGCAATTTCATCATACAAATTACCCGAAACAAATCGTGAGTTGAGAACCTTTCTTGGACTCATTAACTTTTATAGAAGCTATTTAAAAGATGCTGATAAAAATCAAGCTATTCTTCACGAGTACTTAAAAAGGTTCAAAAATGAATGACAAGACAAAAATTCTTTGGATAGAGAAAGCTAAAGAAAATTTTGAAAAATATAAACAAGTTCTTGCACATGCTACTTTATTAAGCTTTCCTGACCCTGATTTACTGATTACCCTGCTTTATTAACTGATGTTTCCAATTTTGCAATCAGATCAGTATTACAGCAGTTTGAAGCTGGATGTTGGAAACCGATTTCATTTTTTTTCCTAAAAAACTAACTGATGCACAGAAAAATTATAGAATATATGATAGGGAATTATTACGAATATATCTTTCCGTTAAAAAGGGCTTCTTGAAGGGCGAAATTTTGTTATTTATACTGATCACAAGCCAATTACATATGCCTTTCAACAACAACAAAAAAAAAATAATGAAAAAGCATCATCTAGACCAGGGGTGGCTAACCCCGGCACGCGGGCCACAGCGTGGCACGGCGAGCTGTAACAATGGCACACGAAAACTTATTGAAAATTTTTTAAAAAAATTAAAAATAAAATTTTTTATGGTTTTATTAAAATGCGGTTGTCTGAGACAAAAACCAAACAAAATGTATTTTAAATACACTTAATTAGTTGAATTACAAGAGAAAATTATGATGTGAAGAATACTCCTTACTTGTTGCATGTGCTGACTTCCCAAAGCAAGAACACTCGCAAGACTTTGGAATTTGAGGCGGCGTATTTTTTTTTAAAATATCTAGAAGAAAACAATGAACCGCCCGGTGAGTGCTTACTACTCAAGAATGAAGACTGGCTATGAGATTAAGATTTTTTTACCGATATTATGGGACATTAAAATAATTTAAAATTAACCTTACAGATGGAAAATATTGCATTTTATTCCTACCCTAGTTAGTCATATATTTTTGTAAACAAACAAAGAAGAAAAACAGGTGGAGCATTATGAACTATCTACCAGAATTAATAATTTTCCGAGTTATAATAGATTTAAAAATGTAATATTAATTTTGCAGGATTCATTCAGTGCTTGGCTGGGTGATTTTCAAGGTGATAAAAAAAAGGGCTGATCTTTTCATAAATTCTTTTTCAGCATTAGTTGTTACCCACTTGAAGTCCAAATCAGAATTATTAACCTACAGCACCCTACAAGATTTGAAAAGCAAATATAAGGAATCTTTTTCAACTCCAGTGATCCAAATCATATCGAATGTTGGAAATTTGAAGCGACAGACAATTTTCCAAATTTGCACGATTTGGCAGTCAGATATTGTTGTAGTTTTGGATCTGCATAAGTTTGTGAATAAATACTTCTATTACGAACATAATATATATAAAATCATAATATCGCTCAATATTAACTAATATACACATAAAATAACCTAATTTTGTTAGCACATCTTCAAGAACTAATCTTAATATAGATGACTTGATAAAAGTTACAAATTCAAAAGCCACATTAAACGAGTACTGATTGTTTAGTAATAAGTTAGAATTAAACGCTTAAAGTTACTAATTTTTATTGTAAAATTGAAAAAATTATAAAAATTAAGCAAACATTTTATTAGCAATAAAACCTAAGTATTTATTATATTATTTTTAAATTTTCACACTACTTAGACTTGCACAAAAATCTATGCTATTGGTGTAAGAATCCCATAAATCAATAAGTAACATTTCTTCAGCTTTATATATCTTTTTGTTTGTAGGAAAAGTTGGAAGTGGCACGCGTAATGATTTAATACCAGATAGTGGCACTCTTACCAAAAGGGTTGGCCACCCCTGATCTAGACAGTTACGTCATTTACTATATATATCACAATTTTCAACAAATATTTGTCACGTTTGTGGAGAAGAAAATATAGTAGCAGATTCATTGTCCAGGATTGAATCTATCTCTGAAATAGATTATGATAAAATTGCTGATTCACAGGTTGATAATGAAGAACTTAATAAACTGCGCTTGAAACCATCCTTAAATTTCAAACAATATCCCCTAGACTCTGGTAAATTACTTTGGTGTGATATTTCAACTGCAAATATTCGTCCATTCATACCTCAGCCTTTTCGAATGCACATGTTTAAAAAAATTCACAACTTGGCTCACCCTGGTGTTAAATCTACTGTTAAACAACCAGCTTCCAGATTTATTTGGCTAAACATTCGAAAAGATGTCAATCAATGGGCAAAATCTTGTATCAATTGTCAAAAGAACAAAATTAATAGACATACACATGCACAAATTGCCCCCTTCCAAGAAGTATATGATCGATTCAGCGTCATCACATATTGACATCATAGGTCCATTTCCTATATCAGATAGAAAAATAAATTGCCTTACTTGTGCATTGACCGCTTCACATGTTGGTTAGAGGTTATTCCTTTATCAAATATCACGGCAGAAACGGTTGCTCGAGAATTTTATAATCACTGGATTTCTCGTTTTGGAATGCCATACCGTGTGATAACCGATTAAGGTACTAAATTTAGATCTGAGCTTCTAAAAACATAGGTGTTGTTTGTGGATTTAAAGTAAACCCAACAACAGCTTATCATTCACAATGCAATTAGGATTTGCAGCCCCGGAATCCCGGGATTAAAATAACTAATCCCGGCATTACATTTTTGTATGAATTATATTTTGAAAATTTTTTTCAAAGTATTGTGAATCTGGTATTACATTTAATGTATCTAATTTACTTTTTTTGTACTGTATACGTTTAATGTCAGTTTTCTTACGTGTTGAACCTTGAAGGGTTCGAGGAGGAAGTGTATGTTAAACCGTGAAATTTGATACGTGTTTTCTCTTATTTTCTTCTGTAACTTTTTACCCATCGCGAGTGGGGGCAGAAAATGGACATTTCTCGCATCCTCAGGATGTCCAGTGTCAGCTAATTTGGACAAAGGCAATTAGAATTTTTGGAAGGTATCTAGTAGAGTTTTCAACCCCGGGATCCCGACTTTTTTTTTAATTCCAAAATCCCGGGATTTAATTTTTGTTTAAATAATATTTTTAAAAAAATTCTCTAAGAATTAAATTTTTCAAAAAATTATATTTTGCCAATGAAATATGTACGTAGAACTTTTTGTGCAATTATAAGTGTGCTATAGGTAAAAAAAATATATGCACAGCTTTCATTTCTCGTATGGACGAATGTCGCACAGATCTAAGTGGCTCACTGCAATGTTTACACAATAACATAAGCAACATCTCAAGAATATATTTTGTCACAGTTACTTCTTCAATTAAATGCCGTTAATTAATAGCGGACCTGCTTGGAAGACTTGAGACACTTCAAATCCCATTGCATTACTAACAGCTCATGCAACTGGATCTTCAATTTCAAATGAGGTAACACTTGAAATTGATTCACATTCTAATTCAATAACTGGATCAATTTATGTACAAAAACCATTAAGTGTAGCAGAAGAACTAAATAAAGTTATCAAAGAGGTATATGCACCAATGCAGTCTATTAGATTTGAGACACTGTCATCCAAAGTTCAAAAAGAAATGTCTCTTTTTTTTAAAAATGGAGGGAGATGTGGGGTCTACCTAAAAAGAACATACTCCTATTTAATGATGATAATACCTACTAGTAAAGAATTCGAACGTGCATTTTCTATGGCAGGATAATTTGTAACAAAAATAAGAAGCTGTTCCAACGATGAAACGCTGGAGGAGCTGTGTTTTTTATAAGCTTATTTACAGAAACACAAGAAATGAAGAAATGCTTTTTTTTTTTAAATTTCATTATGTACTATTTTTATTTGTTTTTTATGTTGAACTAATTATTTTGTTTCATTACAATAATAATAAATCAATTTTTAATTATATTTTCAATTTTATTATGCAATTTCAACTATGCTAATATGTAAGTACTTTTAATAAATAGCTCAATCCTAATGCCGGGATCCCGGGATTTGGATAATTTAGTCCCGAAATCCCTGGATTGAAAATATGGCACGGGATTGCAAACCCTAAATGCAATGGAAAAGTTGAAAGAATCCATCGTACTTTGAAAGTAGCCACCAGAGCGCATAACTCAGTTAAATGGACACAGACCTTACGAACGGTATTGTTAGGATTACGATCGTCTCTACGTGGTGACACAAATTACACCATTGCACAAATGGTTTTCGGACAAACTATCCGATTACCAGAAGAATTTTTCGAGAAACCGAAAAACATCTTGGATACAGATACGTTTGCGGAAGAATTGCAAAAACAAATGAATCAGTTACAACCACTGAAAACTCGTCGACAAGCTTCTCAAAAACACTTTGTCCACAAAGACTTGCATAACAGTACACATGTGTTCATACGTGTCGACAGAATAAAAAAAAACACTTGAACCTCCTTACGATGGACCGTTCCCAGTGGCAAAAAGATACGACAAATATTTTACTGTGACAATTAAAGGCAAGGGCATCAATATATCTGTAGACAGATTAAAACCTGCATATTTCTCGTTAACTGATGGTGATAATCCGGATCATCTCAAACAATCAGAACGTGCACCAACTCTACCCGACAAGAAACTTATGGATTAAATTCATGTGACATCATAATCACATGATAATTTAAACCACGTGTTTTTAGCCAATCAAGTTCAAAAACATATGTGACGACATAGTCACGATAAATGCAATTATCTATTTTCAGCAAATCACAATTCATGCACTTCGTTGTTGCCAAATTACGCTTTTTACAGAAACTATTTTTTTTAAAAAATTCATATTTGTCACTTTATTCAAAAGTACATGTATAAAACAAGAATTTTTTTCTTTAATTTTAAAATCTTTTTGAAGAAATTTCTTTTTATAACTCTTGAGCATTTTTAACCAACTATGCAATTTAAAATTTTACCTAAGTTTTTACAAATAGAATAAAAAGTACGAGCTAGTTTATTGTCCGTTTTGAATTCAAATGTAGAACACGTGTTTATATTATCATGTGACCGTCATGAATTTAGTCCGTCGTGCAAACAAAAATTGAAAAACAGCCACCAGATTTGCTGGAAAAAGATGTCCAAAAACAACTACACGCTCTGGTAGACACATAACGTTTCCATCCCGTTACAGAAATTAGATGCATATGATTCTCATTTGTTGTATTTTCACCCTTATTTGTATTGCATTGCATGTCAGTTTAAATTTTACTACTTTTATTGCATATTGTATCTTTTATTGCACTATGTTACTGGGGAAGGAGTAATGTTGCATATCTATTTATATATTATCCTTGTTTTTGTAAATTTAGTTTTTCTGATCTGGCAACAAAAGAGTTGTCGATATTGCGGCTGATGTAAGAACATCAAATAAAAAGCTTACGGTCGAAAATTTTTCTCTTCTGTTATTTTTAATTATTTTAAAAGGATGAATCAATTTTAAATAATATTTTTATTTATTCCATATATTATTCGTGACTAACTCATCTACATATTAATACAATTTGTTGCACTTTTTTATTGTACTTATTTTGAAAGTAGCCAATAATTTATAAAATACCAAATATAGAAGAGGAGTTTTAATTCCAACACCGCAAATTATAGACTTCAGTGCCTCCAACAAAATCTAGCATTACACATCCGACCTATTTGTTCCTTTTATCTAGCACACTTTACAGTATACCGTCGACTAATTTTACCAAATCAAAAGATGTTGCCAAATGCTGTTATGTTATTATTATCACCATTATTGTATTTGAATATGCGTGGGAGTGGTTTTCCTCAATGGGGTCGATTCATCAACAGAGGGCGCTCCGATTGTTTGCTGATTGTAACGTGATTATCAAGTAGAGTAACAACTAATCGTTTCTGATATGTTTCTTTTTGTCTGCAAAATTAAAAAATTTTGAATTTGAAATGCTAAGAAAATATTCAGACTGTTTTTTAAATTTTAAATATCGCCGTAGTATTTAATAAAAACAAAAAATAGTGAAAATGAAATGTATTACCGCAACCCCTATTGGCGACATTATATGAAACGAAGTACATGATTGCCATTTCAGCACATACGACACGTGCGAAATCGGAGTTGGCAACCTGACGAGTTATCTTGAACTTTGGCGATTTTGTACCGAGATAATATTAAAAAGTACTCACATTTCAGTCGAAATATCTTTTGGAACATCTTTTAATTTCTGTGATACTGAAAATTTATTCCTTCTCTGCAAAATTCTTTGGTTCGGAAAAACAGAATTTTTTAAGAATTGAATCTAGTTTTAATGTCTTTCTGTTGGTAAAAGGCTGATACACATAAAGCATGCTTTTTCAAAATGATCGGAGCATACTGATGAAAAGTTAGATGGTTTGAAGTTTGTTCGACCTAAGTTTTCTATCTATTTTTTAAATCAATATAGATTCTTCAGTGGAAACCGAAAAACACTTTTCGTCCTACAGTCATTATGGCAATTTAATACGCTACAGTATTTCCTTTTGTTTTGTGAAAGTAAATGTAAATCCGAAAATGGCACCAGAATACTCAGTCGAAACACGTGGGTATTTGTTGAGAGTACTATCATGTGATTATGATGTCAGATGAATCGAGTCTATTGACTGAATATCGTGGCATTTGGAGATGCCTTTTGAGTTGACGAAATTGGTCGACAGTAAAATTCATAAATACTGAAATAGCTTCGTTAGTTTTATTATTATGAATGTTAAAATAAATTAGTCGTAATTTTTATGTGTTAAAAATTTTTACATGAAAAATCAAATATTTTAGAGTAAAATATTAGAGATGTGTAGAATACAAGTAATGACAAGAACGTCGCGTGCACGGTGGAAGTCGGGTCGATCGCAAGTGTGGCCGTCTGCAGGTATAAATAAGAGCGGAATTTCCTTCGCGACATGCAAAAACTTGTTTAAAATTTAGCTGTGTAAAAGAGTCGTGCATCTAGTCAACAGTTGAGAGTTATCTTTTGCATGATCCTGAGATGTGAAGTGAATGCACCAAATTTTCCTTTGTTTTGAACAGAAAGCAGTATTATTCTTTGTATTGTTAATTGTTAAAGTACGTTACGTAAGTTTTAAATACAACTAATTTCTTGCGCATAAATTCATAAACCAATGTTACACTTTAGCTTAAGTAATTTATAAACTAGCCTTATAATGTAATATTTGTCATTTTCATTTTTTTTTTTATCATTCTCAGTACATCATAATTAAATTTATTATGCATTGAAAAATAGTTATTTCTTTTACGGGTTCTTGGCCAAATATTTGGTTTAAAAAAGGGATCCATGGGCACAGTAAGTTTGAGAACCACTGGTCTAAAGCTTCTAATTCGCACTTAAAGTATCCATCAACATGCCCTAACTTTATATACGATATTTTTATTTTTACATTCCTCTAAGTTAGGGGTCTTCAACCTTTCAAGCTTGTGGGCTAAATTAATACATTTGCATTGATCTGCGGGACATATCAACAAATTCAGTGTGATCCGCGAGTCACACAACTGTCCAAAAAATATTGTAGTCAGGAAATTTATACAAAAAAGGGAGGCTTGTCTTACTAGATTGAAAGGATGAGATGGTGTTTACAGATTTATATATATATAAATATATATGAAATACTTCATAGAAGAAGAATTGCATTTTGTGTGTTAAATTAAGACGTTTATGGTGTAGTCATGCCAAAATGGATGAGAAATCTTGGTGGTTGATACATCTACCTTTATTATTTTAGTAGAACATATTAACAAACATCGCACACGAAACTGCTATATATAAGGAAAACACGAACAGTTTACTTGGCGTTCACCAAGCAGCTTAAATTTTCCAGAACATTCTAGTCTTTACACAAAATAATGCCAACCGGAAATGCATAACTCCTAATTTAATTATAACGCAAAGTCCTGGAGGGCTTAGGACCATTATAGATGAAAAATCACTCAAGAGAAGATCAACGTGAAAGATATATGCCGGTTTCAAAAATGTTAAATGGAAGTCGAATTAAAATATTTTGTGCAAACTTGTTAAAGATAAGAATTCACCTTTTTTCAGAAAATTTCTGAAATTTTATGCATAGTCAAATTTTTTATATTTATAATACAGTGAAAACTTTAAAAACTTTTTCAATTTTGGAAAATTTTATCTCATTTGAATACCACATACATCAGTACAATATTTTAAAAATCAAGAATAACAGAAACGATGGCATTTTTTACGACAAAAAGCAGACAAGGCAATTTTTTTTTAAATTGCCCGAAATTCAAATGAGAGGCCACTAAAATGCCTTCAGCAGGCCATTCGTGGCCTGAGGGCCACGTGTTGTACCCCCACTTTAAGTAAACTTGATTTTCTAATTTTTCTCTCATTACCATTAATTTCATCTTCTAGGGAAAAATTTAGATACACATAGTATGTTTGGCTATGCATGTCTATAATTATGATTACAAAACATTTTGAATTGTTTCCTTTAATATATACTTAGTCTGAAAGCAAACTTCGTTTGAATAATTATTATTTCAAAAGATAGTGTTCTTTGTATCTTTCGTTACCACATTCATTATGTTAGTGTGTAACTATGGACTATCCGCGAGGTCTATCCTCTTTAACTCAGGTTTTTTCCATCCTGTCAAATTAGTAATTTGAGTTACAGTAGTGCAACTCTGCAAATGAGCTTCACTACTAAATAGCATATAAGCAGTCATTGAGATAGACAATACAGTAGCGATAGATTGCCTGAATTATAGTAGCTTATTCCTGATTTGCAGTCACTATTAGAGGTTTTCAGAAGATTCTTGTGGGTGAATTTCAGAGGTTGAATCTTGTTTAAAAGACAAATACCCGTTACTTATTGCTAGTTTCTTTTCTTTCCTGCATATTGCACAATAAGGTTTAATGTTAAATTAATAAAAGGGAATTATTCTGAATAGTTAGCTTTCTCTTCAAGTACGATTTAATGGCTTCTTGACTCCAACAGCGTTCGGATCCCCCCTCCTCGAGTATCTGGTTAATGAGCGTGACTTTTTTTTTTATGTCTACCACCATGAGGCAGAGGTACCGAGACAAGTGTAAGAATATTAATTATCCAATTAATACATTATCTCTAAGTGTCTTTTTTCAGTTCGATAAGCATAGTAAGGAAACATGATTGTAAGGAAACAAGCACCGAAAACGTACTTCGTTATTAATTAACAAAGATTTCTCGTTTTAAATTGGCAGACTCTTTCTGTATGAACAATCGTTTCTCAAATACTATGCTTTCATACTGATGAAACTGCTCAGATTTTAGAGATGAATTTATTGCGAATCACTCAGAAGCTGTCACATGATGGGGATTTTCTTTTCACTTTCGAGTTTTGACCTAGAACAGCAGTGGCGTACACGGACTACTTTTATAAAAGGTGGTGCATTAAAAAAAAACACGCACACACAGAAGTAAGTGCTGAGGCATAATCTTTGAAATAAAGAATTACAAAGCTTTTTCTATGGTAAGAGGAGGGGGGGGGGGTTGAACTTTCCACCCTGCCCCCACCCTCTTTGTTTACTCCAATGTCGAGCAGGTCGATTTAGAAATAATTGCTTTTGGAAGCGAAGATGTGTGTTATGAAAAGGCAATTCCATTTTTTCTTTATATCCACACACATTAACTGTGTGTTTAAAAAGTGAATTGTATCATTAATGAAATACGCTAATTTTCATAAACATTTGCGCACCAAGAAAGAGTTGTCAGAATAAAACGAAATTTTTTTCGTACGTAAGTACAACGTTGATGTAAGTGATCACAAATTCAAAGCAAAACGATCATTTACAAATGAATGGAGATTTTAGTAACCTGTCGGGCTACCTCTAGTATGAATGCATGATGTGATACGGTCGGGCGTAGATACATACAAGTCCCGTTTGATATCCTGTGACATCTCGTTCCGCAGTTGCTGTAATTGCGCCTCTAATTTGACCAAACTTGTAAGCTGTCCAATTTACTTTCTTAAATGGTTCCAGATATGCATTAACGGTGGCAAATCTGAGGATTGAGCCAAGGAAGGTTGGAAATATTCGCCCATGGTCTAATGCAGTGGTTCCCAAAGTGGTCTATATAGACCCCCAGGGGTCTATGACGATCTGCAAGGGGTCCATGACAACAAGAAAATAATTTGGGGGTCCATGAGGTGTAAATGGGGGTCTATGACAGTTCTCATTAAACCAGATGGTGATTTTAATTTTAAAAGAAAATTTAACCAAATGGAAATCAGATTTTACCTATTTAACACATTCATTTACTAAATTTAATGAGGCTAATTTGCAGTTATATGACAGAATAAATTTTGTTGAAACTAAAACCACCATTTAAACATTTCTTGCCAGAATTAAGCTAAAAAAGCATAATATCGGACGTAAAGAATTTTCCTTGTTTCTCTCTCTCAATATGCCAGGAAAATAACGTTTTAACCTACGTTCCACATTTAAATTCTCTTTATTCAGATTTTGAAACTAGGTTTGAGAATGCATTTACTTGGCAATTACCATAGAAAGCAATGAATTCCTATGGTCACATTGAAAAAAAAAATGTTATATTACAAGAGGTAATAACTGATCGGAATAGGAAGCAACGGGGGGGGGGGGATATTTAAGTAAAGTTTAGAAACTGGTATCAGCAATTTTGGCTTTCAAGAGCCTGTCATTTATCCCGAATTATAGAGTATTGGAGAAAGTTTTTAATTTTTTTTCCTAGAGAAAGAGCTTCAGCGCGGTTGTCGGCTGGACACTACTAACCGAGGATATTTAGGGTTAAACCTGACAAATATGAAAAGACAAATGTTGAAAATTTGTTATTGAAGCACCAGATTCATCCCTATTATTATAAACATTTGTTTTTTAATCAGTTATTTTATGCATCACTTAAATTTTAAATTAATTGACATGTGTTTCTTAAGTTTCACTTGTGTTCCAACTTCTACAGTTAAATATTTAAATCTTTTAAAGTAAGTAGCTTTGTACCAGCTGTCATAAACACATTTAAGTTAATAAATTTGCCAAAAAATTTAATATTACCTAAGCAGGGGTCTACCTCAAACCGAAAAACATGGCAAGGGGTCTATGAAACAAAAAAGTTTGGGAACCTCTGGTCTAATGCATCTGAAATTTCCCCCTAAGAGTCTCTCCAATTGATTCTCTGACAAACTCATCATTCTACAATCCTTCAGGGATGCATGTGTGCGAGAAATACCAGGCAATTTGAAACTGTTCGTCAATCACTCCTTAAATACTTCCAAGCTACAGTTGAGTGGCCGTGGTAGCCTAGTAGTAATGGTCACAGACTCGTAAACGGCGTGTCACGAGTTCGAGCCGTGTTAATGAAAACGGTTGTGTGTAGAGAGGCTGCTGCAAGTTTAATCTGTTGAGGCTCAAACACCACCCATTGGCTTGGAAATTCGAAGAGGGAGTGCCAGCTCTGGTGTTGTTCTCGTCATTTGACCGAAGTTCAAAATTACGAGGTCGGTCGCTTATAGCAATCACGCTGTGCTTTATATTACAACGTTAATAACCATTCACTCACTGAAAACATTCGCCGAAATTTTAGCTTTCGTAAGAAAGTAATATTACTAAAATAATTAGGTATAGTATTATCACTACAAATTTCTGCAATTTGAACAATTCTTGCACATCTTGAACTAAAGAACCATTATTTTTTTTAGGAGTTTCTCTAAAACTCCTGCTTTAAACTCATTAATTGATTACTGTAATGATGCTCCTGATTAGTTAAGTTGTAATTTTCTGCAAGAAGATATTTATAACAAATTACGAGTCCACTATAGCCTTCGTGTTGCTTCATAGTGAGACGTTAATAAAAATTGACACACACCCAAACAATAGTTGTTATACTTTTCTACTATAGATAATGCTTTTAGAATTTTTATTAAATTATAATGGTAGGTATATTGTAACGTTTATAGTTTTAAAAGTATCAGATGACCTACTTTAATAAGCACATAATTTAAATGCATATGAATACTTATTATTCACAACTAGTAAGCAGAGAGTTGTATTTGAATAATAATGATAGTAGTAGATGAAGACACATAGAAACAAATACAGAGCCTATACAATTTTGATTTTCACTCAATAGAATAACTGTTCGAACATAATAAATCGAAGATAATTTATTGTCTATATCTAAATTTTCACAACATTACATGAAACTAAAAATTCTCTAGATTAGTCACATTACAGAGAAGAAATTCTAAAATTCTTTGATTAGTTTTAACAGTCATGCACGATTTTTAAAATTCTTGAGAAAATACATAGATTAATTTTTACTTATTGCGTAAGCAAACCTTACTTTCATATAACCATCTTCTTCTTTGTAAGCACTACAGCCGATTTCCGGCCAAGGCTGTCTCAGTTAATTTAAACCAACTTGATTTGTTTATTGCTATTGTTTTCCATCTATTTACGTCGATGTTTCTCAAATATTTTTCTGTATTATCTAGCAATCTTGCACAGGGATATGCCTCTTCTTTTCTTGCCTTCTGGTTTCAAAAACGTTATTTGTTTCATTGGATTATCATCATACCTGAATATCTCTTACCTAAGCCATCTTAGTTGTGAAGCCTTAATTACTTTAAGTTCTCTGTACTTCAAAATTGGAAAGTATTCTCCAGACCCCATTCTTCCACTGCTCCAAAAATTGTTCTCAATATTTTTCGTTTAAATCTCAATCAGTTTTCCGCATCGTCCAGCACTAACTGCCATATAAAATTATGACTCCTATAAATGTATAGTTGTACTATTATTTCCCAGCTTATAAATTTGGACTGAAATTGATTTCTCAAACCATAGTAACATCTATTAGCTATGTTGATTCTATTTTTAATTTAGATCGTTATATCATTCTTGTTATTTGCAATGGTACCTAAATATTTGAATTCACAGACTTCCTCACAAACGTAATTATTTATTGTCAGTGGTCCCCGATACATGTTCCTGCCATAAACTTTGTCTTTTCTTCATTGAAAGTCAAATCCATCATATTTGCTGCCACTTCGAGCGCACAAAAAGTTTCAACAATCGCTCTGTTCTGGTTCTTCCCACTGTCGTCTATATCGTTTTACATAACCAGGTTATCAGATTTCTCATAAAACTGATTTAGTTAATGGAATTTCTAGAATTAATTACTTGGCATTCTGAAGCACAAACATCTGCTTTTACAATCATGATGTAACATTTTTAATATGCTGTACAAAAATTAGCAAATGCTATCTTATACAATAAATCTTGATCACATAAAATTTTTTTTTAAAAGAAATCAGAAATCGATGGCAGTAAAAATAAACAAACAAAATGGAGGTGGGGGGGGGATATTTTTAAGATGAAAATATAATTTTTAAAAAATTATAATTATAATTTAGATAAAATTGATGATTGGAAAAAAGACAAAAAGTTGTATGTTTTGCTAATTTTATGTATGTATTCCTATACACACTGTGTGACAAAGATTTTTGACTGGTGCTACACATCTCAACAGTAGTATTATATTTATGCCTCGACAATTTGCTAGCACACTATAAAAAATTCCATGCAACTGTTAAATAAACTCAAACGCTAAGGTGATTCATTCGAAAAGAAAGAGTTTTCATGTTGAACTAGAATGCCCCAAAAAGAAAAATAATTAAATTTTTAATGCCAAATTTGTTAAAAGTACTTACTGATGGATGAAACAAGTTACAGAGATTTGTATTTAAGTAAATAGCATATCTTTTGGGCACAAATATATTTTTGGAGGGAAGAGATTTGCTACATGACAATAAGCATATTAAACAACTCTTAGCATTTATAGATAAAGTACGTGTTTTTGTGGCTAACATTTGCTCTGCCTCATTGAAAATGACGAGCCTTTAAACATCAACAAGGAAATATTTTGAACAATCTTGCATGGATTTAGGAAAATTAAAGTTCATGCTATAAAATTAGCTCTACAGACTTTAATCTATACGAGCACATTGCTAAATTATCATTTCAGCCACTGAAAATGACTTCTTAAAATTGGTAGTTACATGAGACGGAACATTGTGTTTGAAATACAATTCTAAAGCAAAATATTTATATTCAAAACGGAAATGAAAAATTCATTTTAAATGTTTTGAAGCATTTGATGGCTAGATTTCATTGCATTCATTCAGAATATCGAGCATGAAAATGTATCCAGACACTCATTAATTGATTTTGGGCTCAAAAATAAGTCTGGGTTGAATACATAAACCATATTAACTTGATTTATCATCCTATGATTTATATTTATTCCAAAACTTGAAGGGATTTTATTTAGTTATACCAGTAGTCTTCAAATTGTCTTTCACGTAACTTTGGTGTTCTACGATTCACAATAAGAAATCGAAAAGAAAATGGTGCACATGTTGGCAAAATGGATTTACATTCTTTATGAAGAAAATAACCACAAGTATCTACAACTTTATTTGTGTTTAATAATTTTATTTTGTAATATAATAAAAAACATTAAAGTGATTTTTCATATATGTAATACCTATTAGACTGAGAATAATCTTTTGTTATGCCGGGCTATCCGTAAAAATGTTTTACACTCCTTAGTACATTATGCAAAACGAACTATTTTTCTAATGGAAAATGTACCTTTATTCATTAGTGGAAAAAAACACCTTCAATGAAGGGAAGAGAGAGCAACTTATTGACATATCAACAGATTCAAAATTAAAATCTACCTTTAAGCAAGAACAGCTCCTAAATTTTAAATTGCAAATTCATGCAAAATACAAAGTATTTCTAACACAATTATATACTGTTCAATACCATTCAGAGCAATGTATAGAAGGAAAATATTTCTAAATGTGTACGTGAATACAAAAACAAAATATAAAAAACAAATTTAATGTAGAATACAAAATGCAACTTTAGATTAATTTCAATAAACCTACGCTTCGACAAGTTGTGTAAAAAAAATGTATGCACATATACTCTTGCATTACTAAATATAATGCATGGATAGTTGACACTTGAACATAAATTAATCATTAAGTAAATTATATTAAAATTTCTTAATAATACAAATACGATAGCTTTTTTTTTTGTCTTGACCTAAAATACATATATAACTTGTTGAACTACTTTAAATATTATTTTAAGAGATATTCTTTTAATTATGTGAGTATGTTCCCTGTGAAAACACCTTATCAGGAGTGTTCGGGGTCCTCTAGGATACTTTTTAGTCCTAAGGGTTTTGTGAGTCGTAAAAGATATAAGACCAATGAATGATACAAACAGCTTTAATGGCAATTCCACAAAGTGAAGTCAGAACTAACAATCAGATTATTATTAAAAATCCTTGTCAGAAGTTTGTGGAGAAGCTTGTTGCAAATAAACAAACCCAAAAGAAATAATTTTTATATGGTGTCTCCATATTTATTTTTACAGACCAAGACTTTAAGAATTCTTTGTCAACTCCAAGAGTATACCTGTGTAAAATGCATTTTTAAATTTAGAAGAAATAATTATAAGTACTTTCTTAAATTAAGTAACTATGAAATTTCAGTACTTACGTACTATCAAGATAATTTGCCAAGTTAGCAACTGCGATTTTGCATGTGTTGTACATGCTGAATTGGCAACCATTTGTTTCGTTTCATATATCACCAATACAGTTGAGATAATACATAAGTAACAAAATTTCTTTTGTTGTTTTATACTATTTTATACAAAGAAGTTAAGATATATTTTTTCATTATTTTTCTCAAATTTTCTTTCTTGAGTATGTATTTAAAAGAATATTTTTAAAAAAAATCTAAGAAATTTAAACCACACATTTCAAATATAAAATTAAGAATAATTTTTAAAAATTGCACAAATTTCAAATTTTAATCTATTTGCAAGTTTTAAATAAATTATTTAAAAAATATCATTTAAATAAGTTCAGATTAAAAAACTTTAACTAAAAAAAATTATAGTAGAGGAGATTATTGTCAAACTTCTAACATATTTATATCAAAATAAAGAATCAATCCAAAAGTAACTAAAATTTTGTTAAATTGTATATGGTTTGACAATCTGTTTAGTCAATTAAAGCATTTTTATTGCATGATTTTAATGAATCTGCATAATTCTTATTTAAGTAAATAAAAACACTTTACAAACAGTGGTGTAAATTTTATTTAAAAATATACATAAATATTGATTTAAAAAATTTACACAATACCATTAGTCCCCAGAGCTTCAAATATTTTACCATCATTAAAGATACACATTAAATTGCATTCCAGATTTGTTGCAATATTAGTGATTTAGAAATAGTGTGCCAGTTTGTAGATATTTCTTTTACATATAAAAGAAATTCTGTCCAATATTTTCTTTTTGGTTGTTGAGATTTTTCATATTTATATTCTTGATTAAATGATTTTTCAAAAAGTTCAATAATTGATGTTAAACTCTTGATTCTTTCAGAACTTAAAAGTACCTTTACAAGTCCATGTTTAGTATCTGTTTTTGCACATTTGTGTAGCCAAATAGGTAAATCACTAAAATGAAATAGTGAGTAAGAATTGATTTGAAATATTAATTCCAATACACTACAGAGGGAATTCAATTGTTTTTTATACAGCTCTTCAGGGATATCTTCTTTTAATATTGGCTCCCAAAATATTGAAATTTTGGCAAAAATTAGAAGACATTCGTTGACTTTTGAAGCATCTAAAGAAATTTCATCCTCCATATGTTCATTCTTTTCAGTTTCTAATTTTTTAATCAAGGACTTCCAGACTTCATAAAGTTGGTTCATATTTTCTCCTGAAATTCTGTATTTAGAACAAACAGAATTGTCTGAATTTTTCATTACACTCAGTGATTTAAGCAAAGTTGAAATCAAAGATTTGATTGTGCAAACATCCAAAAATCTAAAATATAAAAAAAAGACAAATTTCAGAATAAGTAACACCAATCCATGTATTTAAAATAATTTTTTTTTCCCATTTTGAATAACAATCACTCTTTATTTCAAAAAACTTAAAATTTTAAATAATTATGGGGAGAAAAATTTTCTTGTCTCTGTTTTCATTTGAATATAAAATAATTTTGTTTAATTCGATTTCTATACTGTAAAATCCAGCGTACAATGCACACTTTTAATGCAAAAAATAAGATCAAAATTCACGGTATGTGTTATACACATTGGGTACAAAAATAAGAGCTTAAAAAAAGAAAAAGGGGGAAAAAAGATGAGTATAAAAAGGGTTCAAGTTCTAGGAATAAATATATATATATTTTGAAAACTTGGGATATTACCTCAAATAAATTAATTCAAAACATAAGAGCATTACACACATACATTTCAGGTTTCTTTGTAAAAAAAAGAAAGGTGCATATTACACTATGAATATACCTAAAATTTTAAAAATGCGACTTGAAAGTATAAGTGCATGTTATTCACTGGATTTTACACAACATTTTGAATAAAATGTGAATAAATTTAAATTTTAAAGCAATTTTAAAATATTTTTTTCCAGATAATTTAAAAAGAGATTTGAAACTTACTTCACTTTAGGTATCAATTTCCATAAAATAGTAGTAAAATAGAAATGATCAGGTACATTTACTCCAAGACTTTCAACAACAGCACACAAAGTCTTTAACACTTCCATGTCAGATAAATCACTAATAAAAAATATTTGTTGTTGAACACAATTAAAATGCTATTTACTCATTAAAATACTTTCGCAATAAGTATAATTAACTTATATGTTTAGAAAGATGCTGCATATGATACTTAAAATTTTTTGAAATAAACAAAGAAAAAAATAACATTATTATAAAGCATAACATATAAAATTATTTCCAAATAAATTCTGCATTAAGATTCTGATTAAAAAATTAGATATATCTTTTTAAGATTAAAATAGTTTAATTCAAAATATTTAATCATTTTTGCATTTTAATATTGGCATAATAATGTAATGAATCAATATATAAAATTTTTGAAGTAACTAAATTTAGGAATTTTTACTAAATTTAACTTTAAAAGATTTTAGGGATACGACTACATATAAATATAGAATTATTTGCTCTCATGGAGAGCTGTTTCTTTTAAAAATAAACATATAAGCTAAATTTACTCAGAAATATTTTCCTAATTTTTTTATAGATAAAATGGAAATATTTGTTAGAATTAAAGGAATAAATATAATTCTAAACACATTTATCAAGAAAAAAAATTCAAAAACAGAGAAGTTATGAAATTAGAGAAACATTAAGTTTTTTCTAATGAATTCTCATTTAGTTCAAGTATGAAATCTTATAATAAATGCCTTTAAATCTTTAAAATATTAACACGATAAAAAGTTTGAAAAGAGTGTAAATGAAATAAATCATGGAATCAATGAATTTCCCTATATTGAAAAATAATAAAAAAAAATAAAATATTAAGAACATTAATTGTAATTTTATTGAATTAAATTAATTATTAACTACAAGCAAACAATGCAATATCACTCAATTGTACTGAGTAAAAGTTAACGCCAATAAACTTTTATTAAGATTAAGAATTTCATTTCAGGCAAAACATTTTGGAACAAACATCTTAAAACTAATAAAATTTTTTAACTAAGTTAAAATATTTTGACATTGATTATATGATTTGTTTATTTATTTATTAACAATAATTATTGCAAGAAATTTACCTTTCTTCTATGACATTAGATATCCATGTCAACAAACCGTGTTCGTATAAAGTGCATGCTGCAGATTTTATCTTAACTGCAGAGTTTAAAGTTCGCAGAATTGCAACCTAAGTTACAGAATTTTATTATCAACAACTTTCAATATTACCTTTTTTTAAAAAAACCAAACAATCAACAGAAATAAAATAATAAAAAATTTCAATTTAGTAACATTTAAATATAACAGATTAAACAAAAAATACATTAAAATTCAAGTACATTAAAAAAAATGAATCCTGATTGAAAAATGCTTTTTATATCAGTACCTGTATTTCTGAAATATAGTTTATAACTTCATTACCACTTCTTATAAATTTTATATTCATAGGATTACATCATATAACAAAAAATTAAGCAATTGCATATAATATTTTTTAAAGAATTTTATTTAACAATACGTTGAAAGATACAAAAACAAATATAATGAAATAAAAAATGCCCCAATTAGCATAAATTAAGGATTATTTAAAATAAAATAGCTTATAAAATATATATCAAACAATAAGCATTTATCGAACAGATAAACCTATTTCGTGGCAAATAATGAACCATACTAGAAGAGTTATTAAAAATTTATCCAAGAAATAACTCATACTTTTACATCAACTATTTGTTCCTTTAATCATGCAAAATTAAAGAGATAAAGAAACCCTTTTAAATATATTTATAATAGCTTAGTAACATAAAAAATTACTATTTTTATATTTTTACTTTTATTAATCTATATAAATCAGCACTGAAAGTTTTGCAATTACAAATTAGAATTAAAGGTATACTTCAATATTACACATTTTCTATTTTACAATATTACTTACTTTTTCTTGATTTGTTGAGAGGCAGCTCACATAGTGAACTAACAGAGAGTTGAATACATATCTTTTTTCGCATATATGGAAATCAAGACTTGTTCGCAATCCATCAGTCAGCAAGTTTAATAACCATTCCCTATGTATACGATGCTTCAAAGAAATTTCTTCCAATTAAAAAAAATTCATGAAAAATGATACATTAGATCATAAAAAACTTGATAAATATCTAATGATGATCACATATGCACAAGAAAATGTAGCCGAGTGTAAATATATTTAATGCAAAGCTTACAAAAGTAATTCAAAAATTGCCAGCAATATTAATTTTAACTTTTGTATAAAAGTACAGATGTAAAAAAGCTCTAAATTTATTTTAATATGAAAAAAATTCAAGAGTAACTTTAAATAAATTACTTAGAATCATTCAGAAAGTTAAATTCTATGCAGTGGAAGAAAATATAATAAATTACATCTAATATCTAGAGGAATATGACTATATTTGCAGTATGTTTATCAGCAAGAAACCTAAGACACAATTACATAAAAAAAAAAAAAAAAGATGAAACAGATTTCAAGGAGTGAAGTTATTAAGCATTTTTAGAAAAAAAAATAAACCAATCTATTCCAACCATTTATATCTAACCCTGGGTGTTTATTACACGGTGAACAACATACATCTACCAGAAACATTTTATTTTCAAGGTTCATGGGGAATAACTATATTTACAGTCACAGTTACAAACTGCTTAATCAAACTTTTTAATATATATCTATATATTAAAGGTACTTTTCATAAAAATGAAGTTAATAAAAATCATTAAATGATTATCAATAATCTTTTGCAAAAAGTTAGTTCTGTGTATTATGATAAAATGCACTGACTCAAAAAAATTGAAATTTCTCTTAAAATTTCAAACCTGATTTTAGAGAATAAGTTCCCAAAGTTGATTAAATTATATAATAACTATTAATACAATCAAGCAATTAAATATTTGTACGATCTCAACAGAATATAATTTCAGCGTCAAAATTAGAAAATTTAATAAGTGAATGAAAAAAGCTAAAAAATAAGTCAGACATATAAACTCAGTGGTGCAACAGCCCAGTATACGTGACCTTGGGTGCTGAGGTGCATGAGCAGATGGTCAGTCTGACACGAAACCCCCAGTGTTTAGCTCCAAAGCAAGCCTGGTGCTCATTTATCAACCCATTTAAAGGATGAAAGGCTGAGACGACCTTGCCCAGCCTGGGATTTGAATTCTGGACCTGTAGCATGGAATCGCAAAATGCTACCACTCAGCCACTGGGCTTCACAGTCAGACATATATGCTGCATTTTAAAGGAAAATTATAATTACTAGACAAGCATACATGTTTAAATTATATTTGTTTATGCTATCTTCAGTACACATGTGCATAATTGTACACTAACACATTTTAAATCCTGATACAAGCTGTTGTTATTATATACTAAACTGTAAGTGATAGATTTCATAATTTTAAACTAGATTGGAAGGATCATCATTGGATGGATTATGTTCTAGTTTTTCCTGAAATTGAAGAAGAGCAAACTATTTAAAATTATATAATTTATTCTCTGAATTATATCATGCAGATACTTAAATTAATTTAATATGATCCATATTTATAATATATGAAAATCTTTGATGGAAGTGAACTGGAATTCATTGGTCAAAGGGTCCTTAGCTGCATCAATCAGGGAATTTTGTTTTACGGGCGAAGGTTGCTAAAGTTAATAACTAAAATTTAGGTAAGGCGCAGCAGGTATCTGCAAACACAAGATAGGGAAACAGTAAAAGAAATTGAGTGAAGTTCAAATACACTTTTTATAACAAACAGGAATACAGATTATCAAACATCTTGTTATGCACCATAGAACTCTTCCAGTTTGAAATGGTACAACAAATTTTACTTTTCTACGACTACTAATCTTTTTTGTAGACTGCTAGAGTTCCAGTGATGCCTGCCCAAACATATCCTAAAGAATGAAATATGTTGGTTTGTATCAGTCTATAGACACAACTTTAGACAGACCTGTGATGACCAAAGTAAATGCGTGTGAGCATTTTGTCAGTCCTACGAAGAACCTTAAAGGTCCAGAGGTAGAGCTGTTGCGAGAGATGATGAACAGCATCCTATCTAAGAAAGATATCCGGAGTTGAGAATATTCTTCAGCAAAAATATATACAAAGAACAACATTGTGAAGCTGGCTATGTAGTATTTTTGATATTTAAACCAGGAACCAATGAATGCAGTAATAACTTTGCTGTTGACCTGAAGATGAATTTTGGAAGAACTCATCAAAAAGTCACAATGGGTCACACACCATACATAAGTTTAGCTGATGAAACATCCATATTATATTTGAAACTGGATCCTGTTTCAAGATCCTGTTTTGGACAAAAATTTCAGTCCAATGTCCCAATCTAGAAAGCGTACATATCAAAATTTTTTAAACTGCATGTGGAAGTGTTGGTATCACCATTACATTTTAAAATGTAAACCAAAGGCCTTAACACAATGCATCTCGAAAATGAGCAAGACATTTATCTTTTTAAATAAAGCACTAAAATAAGGCATCCAGGTAGAGAAAACACTTCATTAACTGTATCAGTACTTTAGTCTGCAATAGGAAATGCTTGTAAATTGATCAATGCATCAGTATGTAGGGAAATCTTTGAAGGAGGAAGAACAAATGTTAGATACCCTTGAATCAGGCAAATAGTGGGATCTAAGTATTTTGTATGGTGATAAGCTTTGAATTTCAGACAGTATATGCAGTCTCATATACAGAAGCTGCAGTATATGCAGCTTCTGACAGTTTTAGTCTTGAGACGTTGAAGGTTGCACAAAATGTTCATTCATTTTATTCATTGTCTTGATTTGAAGGATGCATAATATGTTTAGTGTGAAAAACTTTACATCGTATTACAGCTAGAATGAAAGATCAAACTGAACTCGAGGCATTACAATAAATAGATGCGTTTTGGGTGAAAGAGTTTTTTTTAATTCAGCCTGAGCAAGGTCAGCAAATATTCACTTACAAATTGTACACATATAATCTTCAGATAATCAAATAAGGGAGTTTTATTTTCAGAAATAGGGGGTAATGCAACAGCGACATTATTTTTTCCTGAATTTTAGATGGCACACCACACTTTCATTTCGGTGTTCAAATGCATGAGTAAAGAAGGACAATGAACAACATTACATCAATACTAATACAAATATAATGAATTCATACTTTCTAGCAATATATAAATATCTAGATGACTAGTGTATTTTATAAGAAATACATAAATGAGTAGTGCTATCAACTATGTTTTTGACTGCATGATGAAAATCAACAGACTTGGAGCATAGAATGAAAGTTGAAGCTAGATGCATGTCAATAATACATAATTCCAATCTAAGCAACATTGACTACCATGTGAAATGCATTAGTTGTTAAAAGTCTTAACAATCAAAATCAGCAATGTCTGCATAGAATAGTCAAGTGTTATTTGATAAACAACACTGCATCAAATAACAGCAACAATCAATGTGGGGTGTATGGCAGACATGTCTGTTAGGACAGTGCTGCCAAATTTGGTGGCAATAGGATAGAAAACCAACTTAGTGCCATTACTAACAACAATGTCATCGATGGTAATATCTCTACTGGGCTTATGAACATATTGATTGAACCTTAGATCAGAACTTCCCAATCTGGGTTCTGCAGAAAATAGGGAAATTTCATGCATATCATAAACTGGAAAACAATTTTTCCTGATTCTGTGGGGGAAGCAGGCATGACTGTGCATACATTAGTCATTAAAAAAATAGTGTAGGATCATACAATTGGTAAAAATAAAATACTTGTGTTTTCTATTTTATTAGTATTTTATACAGCTTTGTATCTTGTTTTTAAGATTCTTGTATAAATTTTAACCATGAAAATGTGGCTATAGAATCTTATACAAAGTCTTAAAACACTGATAAAGGAAGGGGGCCTAAAAAAAAGGTCCATCATTGCAATGATATTTATTTATCAATGAATTTTTTTATATGCACTGGTGATCCACAATGTCTTGTTGCACTGTGTCTCATTTTTGGTGGGGAAAAAAAACTTAAGAATACCGGAATGGCTCCAACAAAATTGAACAGATATTTTACAACAAATCATACTAATATGATAAATAAAACTTGATTATTTTAAATTACTGTTAAAAACTCAAAATAAACCCTGCATTTAATATTTATGATCCAAAAATACGTACAGATTTCACATTAATACTTCTAGCATATAAAAACAAGATATCAATCATTGGCATGGCCAAGTAATTTTAGCGCGTTTTTCACGTTGTATTTTACAATAATGTAACTAATGAACTTTTTACTAACAGAAAGTAGTACAGTACCACTCCTCTAAATGTACTACTATTGAGCTGAAAAGAAATAATGACACAAATTTGTATGAGCACTATTTTGAGAATATTTTGTTATAAACTAGCGAAATTCAGAAAAATTTGTAGGAAAATTCGGGAAAACTATGGGGAAATTTTAATATGATTCAGCTCATCTAGGGCACAAATGCGACGAAATGCCGAAAACCCGAGATCAATTGGTTGCTTATTGGATGAGAAAAAGGTACAACAAAATATGGAACGAAGATAAAATTTGCGTCCTAATAGCGCTTTTGTTCCACTACGTGAAAAACGCGCTAAAAATCCTACTCTATAACTAAATTATTTATATATCTTAATTTAATTATACTTAAAAATATACCAATTGCATGTAACTGTGTCTTTTAAATAAATAACTAAAATAACTGCAATTTTTTGTTTCCATTAATAACCATTAATAAAAACAAGAAAAACATTATTATATAGATGCTGGGGTTCCCTAGAACTTGAACACTGTTACAAGGATTCTAGATGAATGAAAAAAATGTCACTTAGTAAGATGAGACATAATTAAAATTTGTGAGAGTTGATGGTAGGATTCAAGAGAGGCAAAGACCCAAGGAGTCATGTACCAAAGTTGTTAACAAGGTATTGCAAAAGCTGATGGAAAATATGGCCAGGAGTAAGTTTTCTGATCAATCATTAACTAGAAATGAAAACAATGTCTAGCAATTCATGTATCAAAACAAAGATGAAATTTTCTACAATGACAACGTACCATGCTATCAAGTCGAAATAATTTGCAATTGGTTTGACTAACATTTTGGACAGTTCCAGTGAATGATTTGGCAACCTAGATCCCTCCGTATGAATCTGATTGCATATAATCAAAAAGTAAATTAACGCAAAAAATTCTGTACTGGCAACACTTTCTCAATTATGAATGGCTAGGGAGGCAACATGGTGAAATATTTCTTCAAAGGATTGTGAAGACTCCTTGAGCAACACCTCCTCAAGTTACTGCACATTGCAAAATAATAGGAGGATCCGAACAATATTAAGAGCTATCAGATGACTTTTAGTACTTCAGTGAAAGTGCTACATTTTTGTCAGAGTTAATTCCCAAGAGAAAAAAATGAATGCTTGCATTAGATTTTTTGTAAATTACTGCAAAACAGCATCAACTGAAACATAAGATGCAACTACTGCAAGTGATAAAACAGCAAGAGCTAAAATTTCTACATTAGTAACAAGCTTGAAAAACCTTGGTAGGGGCATTTATTTGAACCATCAGCCTACCGGCACTGCTACTCCATGTATGCCTTATACTATCAAGATGAAAAGGAATACTTATTCAGGCCAGTCAATAAGCACTTTTTATTCTTTCCAATGTTGGTTGTGATTTGGTGGAGAAGGGGTTTGCTGCATGCCCCCTTCCTAGAGAAGAAAGTTGTTTTTTGCCATTGGACTTTCTTAGTGATACTTGGAGTCACCCCCCTCCCCGCCATAACTGCAATTGATTATACATCTCCAGTGGGTTTGAGTGTTGTTGGAACAGTTTTTTTTCTTTTGTTTTTTTATTAAATGGGCAGTTTCTTGTTGAGATGGCAGATCTAGTTGATACTTGTGCTGTTGTTATTTGAATCACTAGTTGTGATTTACTGGGAATGTCTTAGTTGGAATCTCCATGGAAATGAATGTATAAGCAACCAGAAATGTTAGGCTGAGCTGCCATCTTGTGTTCAATTCCTGGGTCACCACTTAAGAATCTTAGTAGAAGTGCTTATTTGAACCACACTGATTTACTAGTCCATTGTTACTCTGTGCATGCCTTAGACAACTGGGACGAAAAGAAATCCCTATTCTGGTCAGGGCCTTTGTTGGTTGTGACTTGCGAGAGAAGGAGTGGCTGCTTACAAGCCGAAAATACACATTTAGTTTCATTTAATCAATCTACAGAAATTTTGTCATTTTTGTATAGTTTGTACAAATACTTTTTTGAATCACTGATATGATAAAAGTTAGTGCTACAAAATGTTCGAAAGCATATATATATATAATATATATACATACATACATACATACATAAGGTGACCTTTTTTTTAAAAAAAAACATTTCTGGAGACAGATATTAAAAGTAACAAGAGATTTTTTTTTTCTTCAGACTATATTATTAAATTGAATTTTCAAACTTAAAAAATGCTTTATTTTTAATATTTTTGTTAGTTATCTCATGTGATTCATATTTCTTGGATTATCTAGAACAAAATTTAGCATGGAATTTAAAATCAGAATATTTCCTTTTTAATGTTTATTTCTCTAGCTCCCCTCCAGCAAAAAAACTATTTCCAATTTTCTTCTCCCATAAATTGATATTTTTTTTAAAATTTTAATTTCACCTTGCATATATTTTTCCTCTTTTTATTTCTAAGAATGCATTAGAATTACTTTCAGAGAACAAGGATGCTTATCTGAACCAATGTTCAGTGATCTTTGTCATAATTTCATAATTGTGTTTACCTATTTTGAAACAAACATTTTAACATGAGTCATACTGCAAATATCTTAATGATCTATAGGACAAATACTGAATTCAGCAGTGTCTTCTCCAAGGGTAAGTTTAATTTGCTGACATTCTTCATATTAGTTTGGCATCACTTTGTAGTCTATTATTAAGTTAGTCAGTAGGTTGACAACACATCCAATTCTTATATTTTATTTAACCCCTTAACTGCTGCTAGTGCATATATATGCCTAACTCAACCAGTGCATTAACTGGGCCGAGTACAATATTCTGCATAGTTTTGCTATCCATAAAACTATCTCAAATGCTTTGGACTGACTTTAGCAGTGTGTTTTCAAAAAATTTACTTAATTCAAAGAAAGATTTACTTATTTATGCCATTTCTTTTTTGCCAATACACAGCATAACTACATGTGTTCATGTGGAAAACGATGCTCCAGTGGAGAGAATTATTTTATTCCTTGGCAGTTAAGGGGTTAAAGTCCCACTCACACACCAACTAATTTTGATCATTAGACACTCCTAAAGTGATAATATCAACAGGTCCCAAAAAGATATCTATCTACATTTTTTGCCTTATGGGAATTAAAAGTTTTACATAACATTATAATCAAATTCATATGCATACAGAATTATTCCAATACTGAGAAGCTAAGTACTAAACTCTTAATCTTTTGCATTAATCTCATACTTACACTAAAGGTTTATTAAAAACTTGTGATGCATTTGTTATTAACCAATTGTTTTGAAGAGCATACTACACTTTTCATTTGGTCACAACATTCAATTTATATAAGCACCCACAAATTCATTTCTTTGATTCAAACAATGTTTTAATTATGCATTAAAAAAGAGTAGCACAGAAATTTTTAAGCAATTCACAAAATAACAACAACCACTTTAGAGACAGACAACACTCAGAAAAAATTTTAAGCATCTATAAAACTAATTGGATATCATATCTAGAATTTAAAGCCAAGCTTCTCAAGTATATGGGCACAATTGAAAAGTGCAATCTGAGCAAGAAAGTGCATGCCATATTTTTAGGATACTGTGCACCTAATGAAAAATAGTACCCAGAATGGAGTAATTTATAACTCAAATGAGTAAAGGAAAAATTCCTTCTGTTTATTATAATCCAAAAACTAAATTTTATTAAGACAAATAAATTTAGCAGAGTTAATTACTATGTCAGTTTTGATGATTTTTAAAAAAAGGATTACTAAATAGGACTAATGCAAAATTTCATCCTCAGACACAGCATCATTTAAATATGCATAACAAAAATCAAGATCCCATGTAACACGAGAGATGAATCTCTGAAAAGTATGGGCAGTGTTCCTCTTGATGAAACATATATTGCAGTAGGACTGATTTTTTTTTTCAAATGTAGGAAAGGTTCATGCAATTAAAAAGCAGATTCCTTTGGAATAAATTAATATTTATTCTGGAATTCTTTCATAATTACAGTAAATTTTTCTTCCAACAGAGAAAAAGTTAACAAGCTTGCATAGATTCCCAATAGCACAAGTTAAAGAATTACACATAGTAATCACAATTTTGTATAAGGCACGCAATTTAAATGCACAGTCACAATTAATTTTTTGACTTTAATATTGCATATCTAGAAAGGCCAGGTCCTTGTAGGAGCTTCAGGATATTTTTAGCCAAATAATCAGAACTCTCTGGACTTTTAAAGAAACATCTATTTTTGTTGTCAAATTTGCCACTAAGGTAACTCCTGTTCAGTAGCATCAACAAAAGAGAATTTTTTTCTTGCCCTACAAATGATCTTTTTAACACTCTTTTGGCTGTAAGCAAACAAGGCCTATCATTTCTGTAATGATATTTATCCTTTATATCAGTGATTCCCAAAGTGGTCTATATTGACCTGCAAGGGGTCTACCTCAGTGAAAAAATAATTTGGGGGTCCATGAGGTGTGAATGTGACTCTCATTAAAGAAAATCATGACTTTAATTTTAAAAGAAAATTTAATCTAGTGGAAACCAGATTCTACCAATTTAACAGATTTATTTAATAAATTTAATGTTAATTTGCAGTTACAAGGTGGCAGCATAAATTTTATTAAAACAAGGACCATTTCAGCGTTTCTTTCTAGAATTAAGCAAAAGAAGAATATTGGGGGTCGCGAATCTTCTCAATTTCTCGTATACATTGTGGCAGGACGTTTTAATCTATGTTCAACATTTAAATGCTCCTTCAGATTTTGAGACTGAGAATGCTTTGTCTACGGTAATACCACAAAAAAAAAAAAAAAAAAAAAATGAAAAAAGAATGGACACTACTTACAGAGGAGAGGAGATTTAGAGTTAAACCTTGCAAGATTGATACCAAATGTTGAAAATTTGCTATTGAAGCACCAGATTCATTCCTCCCATTGAAAGCATGTGTTTGTTGTTCAGTTATTTTATGTATTGATTAAATTTTAATTTGATTAATTAACAAGTGTTTCTAAGGTTTTAAACACTATGCTTGCTTCACTACAGCTAGAAATTTAACTCTTTTAAAGTAAGTAGTTCTATCTAGCTGTCAAAAAGACATTTAAGTTGATAAATTTGTAAAAATTCATTATTAGATAAGCAGGGGTCTACCCAAAACAGAAAAACAAGGCAAGGGGTCTTATGAGACAAAAAAGTTTGTGAACCTCTGCTTTATATGATTTATATTGATACCTTTTCATGAAGGGAGGCAAGACCAATGAAGCCAACATTCCCCTTTGTGTCTGTCCAGAACTGGCAGGTTTTTTAGCTATCAAGTCCATGAAATTACCAAAATAAGAAAACGCTGTTTAATAATGTTCTGTAGAGAATATAAATGACAGATGCTTTATGTATTTTTTACTTACATTATTTCTTGTTCAAATACACTGCTGGCCACCATAAATGCAACACCAAGAAAGACAAGAGATAGCACAACAAAATTTATTTTGTAGATAACATGTTGACCAAGTATCAAATGATTAAATTTATAGACTTCTGTGAAGTGTGGTTCCTGCCAGAATCAGTAACCAGAGTAGCCGCCATTGTTGGAGATCACCTCTGCCCCGGCATTGATTCAAAGAGACTTTGGATGTGTTCTAGGGATACAGCAGACCAAGCAGCTTCCACACATTGCCAAAGTTGATCTGGTATGGCAGCTGGGGGTGTAACCTGGGTCAATCATTGAGCAACCATGGACCACATGCTTTCTATCGGCGAAGGATCCGGAGAGCGAGCCGGCCAGGGAAGCAATTCAATCTGGTGATTGACGAAGAACCTTTGGACAATGTGCGCCACGTGTGGTCGCGCATTATCCTGTTGAAATATGGCTGTGGTCAAGCCCTGAATGTAAGGAAAGTCAACTGGCTCCAACACCTCGGGGAGGTAGCACTAGCAGTTTAAAGTACCGGCAATGCGTACTACAGGAGTGTGAGAGTGATATCCAATACTGCCCCGGACCAGCGTGGTAGTGCATAATGCAGCTGTTCAGCATCCTCTCTCCACGGTGTCTCCAGACTCGAATCCGACCACCGTGGTGTTGCAAACAGATGCGTGACTCGTCAGTAAAGACAACTTCATTCCATTCTGCCACCCACATCCTTCTTTCATTGCACCATTGGCGGCGGAGACGTCTGTGGTTCTGCCTCAAGGGTAGACCAAGCAATGGACGTCTTGCGGACAGACCACTCTGCTGTAAACAGCGTCGAATGGTACGCGCAGACACTGAATGATGTGTTACAGACTCAATGTGCTGTGTTATGGTTTGTGATGTGACTGAGCGATTCGTCACTGCCATGCGCACAATTTGCCTGTCCTCACGTGAAGTGATGCACTGAGGTGGAACGATAGACCATGTCGGTCCGTCGTACCCTCCTGCATCCAACGGTCACATATCCGCATTACAGTTTTTTGGTTTCGTCCAACACGACTACCGATTTCCCTGAAAGATAATCCACAATCCAGGTAGGCCACTATCCTTCCTCTGTCGAACTCCGATACTTGATCAAAAGCTGATCGCTGTTTTCTAAGAGACATAACTGATCGTTTTTTTTTTGAAAAAACCACAAGAAAAACACACTTGCCAAACTTGAAATCGTCGAAATCTCCAAGCCTTAAATAGCGCTTTGAGGTGGCGCCACAGGCATGCGTGATGTGTGTCTGTGCTGAAATTCTAATCATTTGCATATCTCACCTCCGCTAATGCATGTTGTAAATTTCATGTTATTTGCGTGCTTCCTTCAGAGTGTTGCATTTACGGTGGCCAGCAGTGTACATTTTTTACTCCTTTTATTATCAGTTTTCACTTACCATTCAAAGACTTTTAATATTATACATTTGAAAACTTAAATAAGTTATGTAAAATTCTTTTTTAATATGAAAATAGAGATTGACACAATGCCCTGCATTACACAATCCTTGGATTCATAATAACTCATTTGCTGTTTTCAAGGATTGTTGAGGGAATGTGCATAAAATGAAGCATTGTCTTACTTTCTTGGCAGTTTCTTTTGAACAAAGTTTTGGAAATTATCTTGCAGTTTATCTAAGCAAATTTAATAACTCTGCTGATTATGGTATAATATTAACATTGGTGCTTTTAGAGGAAAGCTGAGAAATAATTTGATTAACTAAATTAAGGCAACAATTACTATAACAAGTATGTAGTTTAAAGAAGATGTACCATCTGAATTATCTATTTTTAGTCCAGACACACTGATTTCAATGGTGATTGTGCAAAATTTTCTGTTGTGGATGGTCATGAAGAAGAAATTGTAATCAGTATACAGATGTGAACAGAAAAAGTATTTCAGGAGTGTACAGATGTTGAAATACAGAAGAAGTATTTCAATATAATCAGTATAAAGATGTTCAGAATATCCTAATCACACAATCATTATAAACAGAACACATTCAGAACATATAGTGTCACTATCATTACTCTGAGTATGTTTTAGAATCAATATCTGAAATATTTAATCATTTCTGCTATTTCAAGTCCAGTTAAAACATTTTTAATGCCTCGATGTTGTAACAAAAAAAAACAGAAAAATTTCTTGGACAAAAGATATAATTATCCATTAAAAAACAGGACTGCAAACCAAAATTACTATTGCTCTAGCAAAAATAAAACTTCCCTACTAACTATAAACAAATACTACATACTCATTTAAAGAGTAATCATAAAGCATGTCATTTGGAAACATTCCTGTTTCTTTATGTTTATATAATCAAAATCCCTGTGCACATGCGCTATGTATCTTTTTTTTAGTAGAAAGTCTACATGCATCTCAGATCCTATCGACATACAATGCCATCTTGTGCCTAAAGCTTCAGATTTTAAAAAGTTCCGCAACACTGGCACAGATGCCTGGTGGCCAGGAAACGAATGTATTTCTGGTTGGCATGTATGCATGACAGCCAGAACAAAAAGGTTGAAGAAGTCAAGTGGTATTATCACTACTGTTTTGGTATATCCTAGATTTTAATTGTAAATCATAAATAAAACTCACAAAGATCAATTTCTGTGAAATTGAAGATAAATTTTTTCTTGTTGTTCAATCTGTATGAAAATTCCTGTACATTAGGAAGAAGATAAGGATATGGAATAGAAAGAGAATTCCACCATTTGTAATCCCTGTAATAATTCACTACATTGATTTTAATCACAGCCAACTCTTCAGGAATCAACCTCAGATCCTTAACAAAAACTAGCAGTCTAGTATTTTCATTGGAATGGGTAATAGTATTTTTTATTTATCACAATTTGAGTAAGATTTGCGAGACATAGTAATTTGTTAAGAACTGCATATCCTTATGAAGGGCCTTGACATAGCAATCTATTAATCTTAAGAGAAGTAAATTTGTCTACAATAACTAATGCAATTCATTTTTCAAAAAGTCTGTACAGATCATACAATGAGAAAAATCTGCTACTATAAAACAGGCTTAAGACATAAATTTAATTCCAGTCTCTAATAACTGTAAGTTTTTATTTCTAAATTATTTGCTGTACAAAATATTATTTCTGGCAGCTTTGTGAAATTTATGATGCATTTAGGAATACACCACAACAAAAATAGCTACACCACTATCAAACAAACAAACAAAAAGATATTCCGTTTTGAGATCTAAGATAAATAGATGATTGCAGGGTAAACCACCTTCTTCTAAAGCTTCAAAAGAAAACCCAAATAATATTCAGAACTTTAAAAACTTATCCTAATCATGCTGGCAAATAAATTTAATCAGATAAATTTTTTCAAAATCACCAAAACTTTACTTCAAAAACTAATTCATAGCATTCAAATAATTTACATAACAGTGTGTTGCTATTCACTAATAATGAAGTAAATATGATAACAGTTGCTATTCCCAGAAAAAAAGAAACAATTATACAATTTTAACATCATCTGCCATCAATAACAGATGGGTTTTTTTAATTTTTATGAAATTGACAAGGGCCTATATATTTAATAGCTTTACCTCAAAATTTTGAATGCTATGAACATACTTTTATGACTTCTATTTTTTCTTGCAACTACAATAAGAGTTTGACCTTTGGTGGAATTGAATAAATTAGGGTTTATCATTAGGCAAAAGCCAATTAACAGATTTTAGATTTCTGAAATTGCTAAGCTGTAAACAACAATTTTCTTTTAATATATTAATAAATATTGCCAGGAATACAAGTTATAAAACAACTATTCAGCAGGTGCCTAAAGGCACAAGACAGCAAAAGAGAATTAGTGAAGGGATGTTTTTTATAACAACTAGAAATATAGATAAGTATGCATCAGTCATGATGTGCACTACAGTTTCTCTCTAAAGTAATACTTCTTAAAATTAGTACCAACTGTAATTTTTTAAAAAAAAATTTCAATGACCCTCCTTTAAAACTATTAATAATAACATTTCATAATTACTGTTATTAATATTATTTTAAACAATTACTTCCATAAAGATAATATTTTAATCAATTTCTTTTCTGATTTGAGGGGAATGGCTGAAAAAGCACAGAAATTTTTCTACAATGGCACAATTTTATAGAATACATATTTGTAGTTCCTATTTGTTAATACTATATTTATTGTCAAGTTACAATCTTTCTTGTAGATAGTATTAGCAGACGTTTATGTTTTGGGTATTAATACACTTAGAGACTCAAAGAACAAAGCATAGTCAAAAAAAAATTCTTATTTTTTCTGAATTTTTTTGTTGCAGGAGTTTTCTATTTTGATGTAGAAGACTTTTTTGTTATTTTGTTTACTTTAGTGTAGGAAGTCCTTTATTTTTTTATCAACATAGTGAAGGTAAATTACTTGAATAGTATTTAAATCAATGGAATGTAAATACACAACACCATCAATGTCAAGTGAAAAGAAAGGATTGTTAAAAAGGAAATGTATATCCCTTCAAACAAAGGTAAAAAGTTTGGATCTCTTAAATTTCTTTTTATATTCAGATTTACTTTTTAGAATTGAATCTCAGTGTTAGTATTAAATTAGTGTCTCCTGTAATGTGATTTCCCAAAATGCTATATTTTCAAGGAACTCTACCATGTTGAAGGAAGTGCACCAGTAACTATGACAGAATAAATGTGATGTTACTGCTATTCAACAATAAATACTCTTACACAGATGCTTAATTTTCTATAATAAAGTCCTAAAAGTTACAACCTAGCATACATATAAAAACATCAAACGTAAAATAAATACATAATACAAAAATAAGCCTTATTTATTGCTTCAAAATAAACTAAATGAGAAGTATAAAAATATAATAATTCAATACAAAGTTTTTAAAATTATTAAAAAAATATGTATCAATTAGGGAGAAAAGAAATATTTAAATAAAAATTACTATTCAAACAGAAAAAATTTGCTTTCATTAAAATAATTTCAAAAATCAAATTTTATGAGAAATTTTTAGCACAATATATAATAACAATTGAAAAAAACTTACTTCAACATAAGTACCATTGAATAAATTATAAAATTCTGGAACTTGTCTTATATCTAAAAGAGGTTTTCTGCTGATAAAAGGGTAGAGAATGCGATACATTTGATGATCTGAAAAAATTTAACAATGTTAAAAAAATAAACAAGCTATTTAAATTTGGGTTTAATTTATGTATGCATTTCTATGTTAAATAACTATTTAGAAATGCATGAGGATCTCTTTCTTTATAACATACACTCAGCCTAAAAAAAATAAGCAACAAACAGTAAATTCGGCATCACTTGAGAAGAATGAAGATTATTGTAACAAAATTTGGCAATGTAGCTTGCAGTAAAATGCGAAAACAGTTCTGTAGTAAAATATTTGCATAACCACACAGATGGATGAACAATGTAATAGATATAAAAAACAGATTCAATACAGCAGATGAAAACAGATTTATTTCCAGGATGTGTTAAACCCATCAATTTTCTTTGAGCATTGCAAAATCATTAGGAATAGTGATATCCCAACAAACTGTCCGCATGAAAGTCATCATTATGGCCAGCCACTGTGATGACCAACAGTTTAAATTTCTTAGATTTCTCACAGAAAAATTCAAGTTACAGTGGGCCCTGGACCACATGGACTGGAAACTACAGCAATGGACCAATATATTGTTCACCAATGAATATCGATTCTGTATTTTTGATGATTATGGATCTGGAGAATCCCAGGTACTCAATCTCAAGCTCACAATACTGTTAAAAGACACAGCTAGAGTCATGCTGGTTTATGGAGTGGGTAATGATATCAGTTGACTGTGTGTGTGCAGAATTGATCTTCACATCTTTCGTCCTTGTTCAGTAACAGCAGTTATTAATTGGGATGTAATCCTTGACCTTGACCATATCTGACAGCCATAGGTCCTGTTGCTATGTTTATGAACACTAAAGCAAGAGAACATAGGGCTTGCATTATCATCCAATTCATGGAATGTGAAACAATACTGGCAAACATGCTGAAATGACCAGCATGTTTGCCTGACTTGGAACCAATATAGCATGCCTTGGACATGCAAAGTAGACATCTTCTGGTTCTGTGCAATAATCCTTGAAACCCTAAAGACTTGGCAAATTGTTCTCTTCAAGAAAGGGTGCAAACCTTACAAAATGGGATTGAATACTTGTTTACAGCTATGAATCACTACTGTTGATCTAGTACCTCCAATAGAGTTAGTCGCATGCCCCACTGATAAATATTAGCAACTAAACATTATTGTTTATATAGCATATTTGAAAACTAATTATTGCTTTATTCTGTTATTTCACACAACATTCCATCATCTGATCAAAAACCCATGAAAAGTTAAGTGTTTTAATAAATTGTTCTCATTTTACTACCATTTTACTGTTTATTGCTTAATTTTTGACAAATTGTAGATATCAACTTTTCTCCAAAAAATTTCAACATATTAATTATTTGTATGATCAAGAAATAAAACTAGACCCAAGTTGTACTTAATAATTTCACACTTTTAGTAAAATTAAAAGGAAAAAAAAATTTCGGGTTTCATTTTTACTGCAATTGATTTCAAACCAGGTTTTGAAAAAATGTATGAAAATGGATAGATTTTTGTTTTTTAATAAATTGAGTAAGAATAAGGATAAAAAACAGAAGATTAGGAGAAAATTAAATACATTATGTTTATATTTAATAGTGTCTGAGAACATGCATTGATGTTAAAAAATCCTCGATACCTCAATACTGTCTATTCATCCAGTTTTTAAACTCACTATTTAATGTTAGTCCATTAATTTTACTAACAGAGTTGTCTGCACTTTCCGCAAAAGAAGCAACCTCATTCAAAATATTAGAATGTTTGAAATCATTTTAGAATTTCATTGTAATGAGTGATTCATGAAAATCATCTGAATAACAAAATACAGAAAAGGAAGTTCACCAACATGGTCATGCCTGACCAAACTCCTGGCAAAATGTTGTCAACTGGATTTAAAAAAATATTTTATAATGTTTGAAAAATATAGTTGAACTTTCTTCTACCAAAATGGGCACTTTTTTTAAAATGGAAAAACTTTAATACCTTTTCAAGTATGCATGTAACACAATGGTTGAGTTGCCATAATATTTTGTTCCTTTAGAATATCATCGCAGAATGCATTTGACTACTGTTTTCATAAAGATAATGACACCAAATGGAATAATCCTTACTGTTGTAAAGATTTAAACTCCTTGAAAATATGACTGACCATTTTGTATTATGAGATGAATTAAATTTATCAGTTACTTTTTACAACAATCCTAATAATATAATCAAATGCATTCAAAGGAAAAATATAATCAAAACAGCAATTTTCTACCGAAAGCTTACAACTGATCCAATTAATTGTAAGACAGTAAGAAATGCAATCAAATTTCATTGTCAGATAATTTTTTCAAAATTACATTAATAATGTCCTCAACTAAATTATTTGATCTGTCAGAAGAAATTCTTAGAGGTATATTGGCAGTCAGATTCAGTTTTTGAAAGATGGATGACTTAACAAAATATCTCAAAAAATAGTCACACAGATAAATAATATAACGATCTTCACAATATACTTTGCTTAGTTGTAATAATGAAAATGCTGATATAACAAAATGCAAGGTAACAATGACAATTTTTATTCTGATAGGTTGGTAAAAAAGATTAAACATTGTTTACATCATGACATGCGCAATATGGTATACTGTGTTTTGGTAAGTTTTTCTTAAGAGTTGCGACTGCATAATACCAAAAAATAATAAATCATTTATTTAAAAAATTGGTCTTTCAGCACTCAAAAATGGGTTATTTTTCCTACTTGGTTGCTTTCAATATAGAATCCCTAGTTACATTGCACTTAAATAAATTTTTGCTTAAATAAATTAAATAACTTATTAATAATTATTAAATAAATTATTGTTTTTTGCTTAATTTACTTCATGTTTAAAATTAACATTTAATCTTCTATTAAATCAATAAAAAAGCACACATATTTTATTTAAGAGAATTAGGAAGAACCATTGAAAATTTAAAAACAGCATATTAATCTTGATTGATTATTTGCTTACCATAACAAATTTGAAATTAAATATATCATTAATTTTATATGGGATCTTTTAAGTGCATATATAAATATTTGCCTCATATATAACAAATAAAGTAATTTAAGCTCAAGATGTATTGGCAATTTGAGTGTTTCTGACATATATGTATATTGATTTTTCTTTCAGGTTTCATAGTAATAATTTTCAAGGATTTGATGCACACTTTGTATGTTAAAAGAGTTATAAGAATATTTATTGAAACAGATCAGTAAAATGTCAAAAAATGAGAAAAATATGCATTAGCCTGAAAAATACATTAAAAGAATTAAATACATATATAAATAAAAAGTAAAACTTACCAGGTTTTGAAAAAATATCTGCTACTCTTGCAAGGAATAAAGAGACAATGTTTGGAATCTTAGGATTACTTGATTCAATAGAGTTACGTAAAAAATCCAAAAAACAGAGCCAAATGGTTTTTTCTTTAAAACGTGCAATTTCTAAGTGTTGATAGAACAGAGCAAGACAATAGAAGCCTAAAGCTCTTACAGATGTTTCCCAACTGCTTAGTGAAATAAAGATGAGCATGAGAACTTTGGATTGAACGAACTGGGTGCAGTATACTAAGGTACCTATTTAAAAACAAGAAACAAATAACATAAGATACAAAGCATTTAATAAAAAGAATTTTTAAAAATGTTTTATAAAATTTAAAAGAATTATTTTTAAAAAAATTAAGGGGAAAAAAAGGAGTTTTTCTTTTTTTTCTTCTAAATAAATACATAGAAGAAATTTTTTTATAAAAAACTGTATATAGTTTTAAGTACTTAGATATTTTACAGTTATGAAGTGAGTGAATATTAACGTTGAACTATTTAGATACTTGAGGACTTTTGATGACAAACTTCGTAATTTTGAACAATGGTCAAGTGATGAGGATGACACCCGAGCTGGCACCCCCTCTCCTAACTTCAACACTACACCAATGAGAGGACATGTGAGCTTTGACAGATTTAACATGCATCACCCCCCCCCCTACACAGCGGTATACAGTTATGAAATAAAGACAAGAGAAGAATGTAATCTTTGCCACAATAAATATTCTTGCAAACTCTCACTCGTGGAAGAGTTAGAATGCACCAAAGTAAGATATATTTATAAAACCAACACTTTTATTATGACAATCAAAACACAATTTAAATTCAACCTAAGCTATATAGGTGGGAGTAGTCAGATTGATTCCTAACTTAAATATCTATAACAATCAATTTAATACTTAGCTTGATGATTAAATCTGCAGCAATACTAATCATCCTAAATTGACCCATCTGCTTTCTTAACTTGGAATTGGAGTAGCTTCAAATATTATATCTCTCTAATGCTTTAGTTGTAGCATGACAACAATTGACAACCTCTCAACAACTTCCCTCTTCACTTGATTTTAAATAGCAACTCTTATTAACATAAATCATGTTTCCTTTACAGAATCATGTTTCCTTTACGATTTTATAATCATACAATATTTAAAAGGTACATTCCCTACAAGCTTTGGAAGAATCCTGAATAGAACCTGTTATACAATTAGTAATTTTATTGTGATCATAAGAAAGTTACATATATAATTATTTTGAATGTACTAATAAAATAGTGGCCATGCACTAGATCAATCAAAAAGGTGAGAATATCTGCTTTGAATACAAAATAAATTCTGAAAATAGGTCCCCCAGTAATATAAAGTGAAAAATTTTTATACCTTTCTTGTATTAAAAAGCAGCTATTTTAATTTTAGAAGTAAATCCTTTTCCATTAGCTAATTATGGTAATCTATGTATTAATGATATATTATGTGGTTTTTGAAATAATCAGGAAGTTTTAGTTTACATTTCACACTAGAATGCCGAGCAGTTTCATTTTGACTATCTAGGCTGGTGTAAATTTTTTTCCAAAACTTTCAACTTTTTATGGGTTCTTTTTATATATCTGAACTTTTATTAGATTTGTAAGAAAAATTATCAAAGAAAATTTTGGAAAATTAGTTTAATTCAAAACTTGGTTTATGGATAGATTCACCTATGACACCTGTCTGGTGTTAATAGGATGCAATGGTAATTTCAAATCTCATTCTTCTGTTCAATCATTCTATAGCATAGGTTCTGTAGTGCATGTGAAAAAAAAATTTCATACATAAATTAATAAATTAACATAACTGTTGGAATGCAATATTGCATACACAGGTTTGTACATTGGGGGGAGGGGGGGGGGACTATGCCCACTCTCAGATTTAATAAATAATACCCTTTTAAATCTAAAAGTATTTTAATTGCTATTCAATGAGTATTATTTACTTAAAAATATTTTTAGTTAAAGATATATGCAAAATAAAATAAATAAATGCAAATATATTTGAATTCATATTTAATGTGTTGAGTTACCTAACAAATTAAATTACTGGTATATTCACTATATACCTCATTTAAATTTTACTTATGAAAACAGAACAATTTTATACCTGGTGAAAGTAAATGGGCAAACAAAGGAAGAATAAATCGCATATCATAAATTTTGTTTGCTAAATGACTGTCCATTTCAAACAATTTTGAACAAGGCTAAAAAAAGAAAGGAAAAATATATACATTACTGATATTTTTTAACGAAACTTTTAAAGAATAAATAATTTCAAAATAGAGATTAAAATATATTAACATACTGCAATATTTTTTTAAAAAATTTTAAATGAATGAAATGATGAAAGGAGATGGGGATCATAGATATGTATTTTTCATATATTTTACCTTCATTCTGGATAATTTTAAAATTGTTCAAAAATTCATTTTTTAACAAGACGCAGAAGCCTACCATACAGCAAAATTGTTAAGTAGGATCTAACTTAATTATACATAATTTTTTTGATCATTTGTAAGTTTCTATCTTCGCAATATTACTAAAAAGCAATTTTAAAGCAATTTCCGTTACATACAAGCCTATCTGATAAAATTTGGCATTAAAGCTTAGAAAATTGTAGATATTCAATGAGTACTAAAATAATTTCAACTATCAATCAAAATTAATAAGCTAATTAATCCTAAGCTAGCAGTGGCATAACATACACCCCTGCAATGCAGGGTGGGAGTTCTAGGGCCCTTAAATCCTAGTTGACACCAAGTATATTCCCTTTATAAGATCCGGCTTGGGGCCCCAAGCATGACTTTGCAGGTGGGCCCTAAACTTGTGTTTTTTATATAAAATATAAGCTACATTATTAACACTCTTTTACATTTTGTTCACAAATAATATAGTGTTTTTGCATGTGTGTTAAATACATATATCTTTATAATGTATAAATAACTAATATAACAATGGATTAACAGAAAAAAATCAACCTAAAGAAAATTAGTGCATGTATTATATCTTTCAATTGAATTCATAAATTCTACACACAAAGTGATACAAAAGTTTTAAAATGAAGCTAATGTAAAACATTTTATAGACGAAGCTATTAGGGAAAAGTCTGAATGATTCCAGTAATATTCTTTATCACTGAACGAAACATTTATACCTGATAATAGTACAAAACACTATGTTCAGAAGAGAATTATATTTATTACATTTGAATTAATGTTCAAAAACAAAATGTGAAATATGTAGTAAGATCAAATGTAATTATATCTTGAGTCTCAGAATTGTTGGAACAATGTTACAAAAATTAACTAAATATGAAATGAATTTAGATGACTAATTTAAAGGGGGAAAACATCATGTTTACAAAGAATATGTTATGAACAAGAATGATTCATAAATGTGGATTAAGACAAGAGAGTTTGCTGAAGAAATGGATGTTTATGTGGCTTAAAAGACTGCATTGGTATCTTTAAGTTATAATGAAAAGGAAGAAATACTTGACAGATTTGTCAATCCAGCTCATCATTTAGACTATTTCTTTAAATACAGAAATCAGCCCCTTGCCCTATACAGGTTAATGCAAACTCAAGTACCTTTATAAAAAGATGAATATAAAATTCACATCCACCTCTTTATCTTTTAAAATTGCTTATAAAATGTTTTCTCTGATTTTTAATTGATATTTAAAAATTAAAATGTGTTGCAGTAGAAAAACACACAATGTATTAAAATGAAATGAATTATGTAACCCATATTGATTCATATTTATATTGCTAAATGCCAACAAATCAATTGAAATCTAAGATTAAACTTTTAAACAAAAAGGAGTAAGAAATTTGCAAAGTTCAATTTTTTGAATTCAGTCTACAATAATTTTACCAATTAAGATATACACATGGAACTATTAAAGACTTTATACTCTCCAATACTTCACACATGTTCATAAATCTCAAATATATATCTCAACAAATGCCTTTCACTAAAACATAAACATTTGTTTAAACGACTCTGCTTCTGTTTTTCTTACATTTGAAAAGGATTTTTTGAACATAAAATTAAATATATAAAATCAGATAGTGAAAGATGGTTAAAAACAAAAACATAAATAAACAAAGTTACCTGCAATTTCATGGTTAAAGGAAAATACAATATTGTAGTCTCAATCTTTTCTGGCACAAAAAGACTTAAAACATCTTGAAGACTAGGCTTTTTCCATAGAAATCTTTCAGATGCCTTCATTACTGAGTAATGAGAAATGGCTGACTTTCCCCAGACAAATGGACTAAAAAATGATAAAAATGCATTGAATTCTAAGGATAAGATTTAAGAATTCTAAGGATACATTGAATAAAAGATAAGTTTGTGTGTGTGTACAGTGACGATTTAAGCTCATTTCGTGTCCTGGGTGCAAAAGATCTATAAGCCTATTGACACAGGGGAATCAAAATTTATAACAGGAAAATCTGGTTAAGTCCAGCTTAACCAGGCCCCTGGGTGGGTGCCCCAAGTGCCCAAAGGATAAACCGGTACTGTATGTGCTTGATACAGCACACACAAAAAAAGAATAAGTTATGTGAAATTCAATACACTGTAACTACAGGTGATGATGGTGTTCCTCTTGAAGAGAGATCTTTCATAACTTTGGTGATAAGACGCATCTATCTTTAATTGTCCCAAATTATTCTTCATGTAATTTTTGTTTGAATATTAAAATTGTCCATGTGTTAGTCTTTTGCAACAGAATTACAATTCTTTTTTTCTTTTGGTACAATGGTTTGTATTTATAGTTTTGTTTTAGCAATTTGATGTATTTTGATCAAAACCGATTCTATTTTATCTTTTTCAGTAATCCCATGTTAAACGGATTTTAATTTTATTTAAAATGAATTACCCCCCCCCCCCCCCCAGTTTTAAGACTTCTGATATATTATCATTTTGAAGTTTATTTAATCTCCCTTCAATAATCCTTAATCTAATTAATTCAATATATTTTTGGTTATTTTTTTTTATCAAAGCTACACATATTTTGTCTGTGTTATATATATATATATTTATTACAATCACAATATTAAATTTTATTTTATTTTCAGCTTAAGATTTCTTTGATATATATTATTTAGAATTGTTTCATCAAATTTATCCCTTATGCAGTATATAGATTTTTGACTAAATTAGTGTCATTTTTATTTCAGTGTTAGGTTGCTGCATATTCATGTTTATGAATATTTTGTAGAACTTTCATTTTATCTACACATTATTGAGGTTTGCAGTAATGCATATTAATTACTTGGATATTTTAAAGTTTTCGTAATTTTTTTTCCTTTTAATTTAGGACTTTTTTCCCATAAGCAAAAATGTACTGCATGCCCTGAACTGTTTATGCTAAAATTTAATTGCATCTGGGCCAGCAGTACAACATATCTGTACATCTTTGCTTCAAATGTAAAGACAGTTAACATCAAGTAGCTCACGGCGAAAAATGTGGACCATGATACCTGAAAACAATTGCTTTCTTGAATCCTTTTTGGATTTCATTAAAATTTAATGTTGAAGTAATTTTTCAGCACATTAAAATCATGGTTTTAACTTTGCTTCTGAAAAATTATTCTTCATTTTTTTAGAGATTCTTACATGTTAATTCAAATGATTCTAAAAATAAGTTTTTTAAAAAATTAATTTTAGTTTGGGCCACAAGGTTTCTGTTTTGTCCTACATTGGTACTGTTTTTGATAGTAATTGATCAAACCAAAATGCATTCTATACCTGTTTAAGATAATTTAAAAAAAACTTCAATTAATACTGAATTTTTTTCCCAGTTGAAAACTGTCTGAGGTATATTGTTTATGACAGTGCTTCATGAAAAACTTAGTGGTTGTTTTATTATTCTTAAATTAAATTATTTTTAGGTTATTTGTCCTACTGTAATTTCAGAACTGCTGAGTAGCAGTTCTGAAATTTACTGCTGCTGTTATCACTTTTCTGTAAGTTTGTATTCTTATAATCATTAATTCATCTCTATTTATCTTTTTTGCATGTTCATTTTACGTTTTAGATTAATAAATACATATTTCTGTAAATCATTCTTTTGTTGGAGGCAGAATTACAATTTACTGAAAACCATTTAAAATTAAAAGAAAAGTGTATTCATTAAAAAAATTTTGTTTTAAGTTTTTATCTATATAGTCTTGCACATTTAACACTCATTACAAAATGTTACGAATGTTGACTTTTATTTTTTAAAATTTAACAGAAAAAACAGGATTTTAGCTAGTATCAAATTAAAATAAATACATTCTGCTCACTATAAATCTTAGATAAATGTGAAATTTATATTTGATAATATTGTTAAATCAGTACTAAAACTAATAATTTATAAATAAAAAAAAAAGGAATTTTTAATATTTTTGTTTAAGAATATCACTATTCAAATACATTAATTACAGAAGTTCAAAAACATAAATAGAAAAATTCCTGATAAAAAGAAGTTTAATGTGTATGTGGACACCCTGCTGTATTGACATAAACAAAATATTAGAGCAAAAACAGGCTTAATTGTGTGCCTTTTAACTCAGCAAACATATTTTAGACGAGACTAAATACAGACATTAAAAAATTATCCTTTCTTCAATATAAAATCAATCAGTTAAAATGATATAAAATCTTCAGTATAAAAATGATATAAAAAATGACATAATTCATTTTCAAACAAAGAGTGAAGTATTAAAATCAATCAGTTAAAATGATATAAAATTTCAGTATAAAAATGATATAAAAAAATGACATTAATTTGTTTTCAAAGCAAAGAGTGAAGTATTACCTGTAGTCATTCATATCTATATTATTATCTGCATATAATTTTAACAGATACAACAGCTTCTGATCTAAAAATAAGACATTGCATAAGAATTTCTTCTTAAAATCATAATTAATAAGATGATGAGCTTAAATTAAAAGCAGATTTAAACACCACCAATTCAACAATACTTACCGATATTACTCATAGAAGCACTGTAAGCTGATAATAAGAAACCTATATGATTTTCTTTACAGACTGAGCCATCCAGTTTTGTGAGAACAGTAAGCAGATCAATCAAATGTTCTAAAATCATCAAGAAATAAATAAAATTCTGACTTAAACCTGTTAGTAATACATAATTATTTAAAAAAATAATTACAGTGGTTATGCTATTTATAAAAATAATGAAAATAAAGAGCCAGATACATTTTTGTAAATTTTAATTTTAAAAGCTTAATTAGTGAAATTATATCATAATTCACTTTGAATTAATAAGTATATTTTACTTAAATTACAAGTTTAAAATCCTTTTTAAAGGAAGAAAACATGAACAGAATCTAATTTTATTTACAAAACTATTTGCAAGCAATCACAAGTTTTCATTCTGAGTAGTTTTTTAAAAACTGAAAGCAATTACACATAATATTTAATACCAAAATATCACAATATATTGCACTTGTCATAATTGAGGGTTGCCAGAGCCCCAAAAGGTTGGACTTCTGATCATTTTAGTCGCCTTTTACGACACACATGAACTTACGTTGGGACTATTCTAAAACGGTCACCACTCGAGGAGCCTACACTGCTGGTCCTTCAGACTCAGAGTGCAATAGGGGTGGATCTGGTGTCTTTCTTAAATACCCAGATAATACAACTTCAAAGCACAAGGTCTCCGCAGGGCAAATTGCTTCCAACTTCACGTGTGAGCTCAGAGCAATTAGGACAGCCCTAGATATTTACCTTACATGGACGGATATCGCTAATTCCGACAGCATCATTGTTCTCTCCGATTGTAGATCTGCTCTTGAGGCCATCATGAAAGGAAAAATGGGACTCACCCAAGAAATCAATTCTCTTTTACTTTCCATTGGTGCATTGGGCAAATCATGCACCCTCCAGTGGATTCCGGCCCATGTTGACATCGAAGGGAACGAGATGGCCGATTTCCTTGCCAATGAAGCCAGAACCCTTGAACCTGTAACTTCTTCGACTACGGTCTTTGATGCCAACACAGTCGCAAAACAAAAGCTCTACTCAAACCTACGAAAAAAATTCTCGCTGCCAGAATTAAATTATAGCAGAGAAATTACAACAACAATAACCAGACTAAGGACAAAACATTTTAAGGGCATGAAGATTCTGCCTGATGGATCCAGTTCATATGTGGAATGCAGGCACTTCCCAGGGAAGCAACTGGATCCCAAACATCTTTTTAACTGTCATTCCATTGTTGGTGCCCTTTTTAAAATAGACAATGACTACAGCATGGACATCCTATACTCGGATCATACCATGGATGTTGCCACGGCAGTGATTCACGCCTTTGGCAATATCTGACTCATTTCTATATGTCATGATAAGTGTAATTGTGTAATGGAACTGAACTATTGTAACTGTACATATATGATTGTTATGTTGTTGCTGTTGTGAGATGACATTGTCACTTCATGCATAATAAAATATTTAACCAAGAACTGTCTGATCGCTTAACAAACGTAACATGGTGTCAGGAGTGGGGTAGCGTAGATCGTATTGATACGATATCCACGTGCGTAATGGAAGCCTTCTGACCCCCTGCTCCGTTGCAATTTTCGCTAAGAAATGTGAAAGAAAAATGGCGAAAATGGAGGCAAGAACTGGAGAATTATCTGCTTGCAACAGATAAAGTTAAAATTGCAATCCTGTTGAACTTATTGGGCAGTAAAGGACTTGAAATATGCAACATCTTCAAGTTAGAATCGAAAGCGAATTTTTCGGAGGTTCTTCAAAAATTTGAAGAATACTGCTCACCATGACAGAATGTTGTGTATGAGCATTATAAATTTTTTTCATGTGTTCAACTGGAGGGCCAAACCATTGAGACATATGTCACTCAGCTAAAGACTCTAGCATCCATGTGCGAGTTAGCAGACAAAGAAAATGGATTGATTCGTGACTGCATCGTCCTGGGAATCAAAGACAGTGGGTTACAAGAACGACTCCTGAGAGAAAATAACCTCAGTGTTGAAAAAGCTATTGAAATCGTCCGGGCAGCTGAAGCAAGCCGGGAGCAAATCAGAAATATGAAGAACGATACAGCCACAATAAACTTCGTGAAGGAGAATCAGAACAAGCCTAAAACCCAGTACAACTGCAAAAAGTGTGGACGAAAACACAAGCCTCGAAAGTGTCCAACATTCGGAAAAATTTGTGCCAAGTGCAAGAAGGAAAACCATTTTGCTGCTAAATGTTTACAGAATACAAAGAACATTCATGAAATGAACGTTCCTGAAAATGAACTGGTTTATATTGATTCTGTGAATGAAAATGAAAATAAATGTGCAATGAAAAATAGTACAGACTCTAATGTTAAAAATGTAGAAATGGTAAGTGAAACTTGGTATAAAAAAGTTTCATTAGATGTAAATAATAAGTGTTTTGATGTCAATTTTAAACTGGATACTGGAGCTGAAGTAAATATTTTGCCACTGTATATTTTGAGTATGTTAAAAATTAATCCAAAACTTAGTAAAACTAATATATCTCTAACTACATATGGTAATTTTAATTTAAAGCCAAATGGTTCCCTTATAATTAATTGCTCTACTGATAAACTCAAAAATGTTCCTTTGCCTTTCTATGTAGTAAATGTAAAATCCAAACCAATATTAGGGTTAAGAGGTTGTAAGGAATTAAAACTTATTGAAAGAATTGATGCTATTGAATGTAGTATAAGTAAAAATGAGTTAATTAAGCAATATAAAGATGTATTTTCTGGGGTTGGGGAATTTCCAAATGAACCATATCACATTACTTTAAAAGATAATGCTGTACCAGTAATTCACCCACAAAGACGTATTCCTCTGGCTTTGCAGCCAAAATTAAAAAGTACTTTAGATAGATTAGAAAAAGAAGGAATACTGTCAAAAGTTAATAAGCCAACTGATTGGGTGCAAAGTTTAGTCATTGTAGAAAAACCCAATGGAAATTTAAGATTATGTTTAGACCCTAGAGATCTTAACAAAGTTATTAAAAGAGAACATTATCAAATTCCTTGTACAGATGATATCATTAGTATATTAGAGGGCAAGAAAATATTTTCAGTTGTAGATTTGAAAGATGGTTTTTGGCATGTACCTTTAGATGAAGTTAGCTCTGAAATTTGTACATTTAATACACTTTTTGGAAGGTACAAATTCAACAAATGCCATTTGGTATAGTTTCTGCACCCTGAGGTATTTCAGAAAAGAAATCAAAAGCTTTTTGGAGATATTGAGGGAGTAGAGATTTATTTTGATGACATCATTATTGCAGGATATGATGAGGATTCACATGATGCAATTATGTCTAGAGTTCTTGAAAGAGCCAAATTGTTAAATGAAAAGTTTAATCCAGATAAACTACAATATAGAGTGTCTGAGGTAAAATATGTAGGTCAAATTATATCTAAATCGGGTATAAAACCTGATCCACATCACATAAAAGCAATTGTTGAGATGCCAACACCAAAATCAAAAACTGAAGTTAGGAGATTGTTGGGCATGATGAATATTCTTTCAAAATTTATACCCAATGTATCTAAAGTTACTGCTCTATTAAGAGAAATCATTTATGAAAATGTAGAATTTAATTGGGGAAAAGAACAAGACGTCCTTTGTAAACATTAAAGAATTGTTAGCTAAAGCTCCATTTTAAAGTTTTTAGTGTTAATGATGAAATAGTAATACAATGTGATAGTTCAAAAGATGGGCTAGGATCCTGTTTAATCCAAAAAGGTCAAACGGTATCATTTGTCTCACGCAGTTCAACAAACAGTGAGAAAAATTATGCACAGAATGAGAAAGAATTATTGGCAATTGTTTTCTCATTTGAGAAATACTATAATTTTGTATATGGACGTAAAGTTGTTGTACAGAGTGACCATAAGCTTAGTGACTTAATGGCAATTGTTAAGAAGCCTATGCATAAAATATCTTCTAAAATGCAAAGAATGATTTTAAAATGATTAAAATATGATTTTGAAATAAATTATGTACCAGGTAATCAAATGTTTCTCGCTGATACTTTATCACGAGCATTTCCTGTTAGTGAAACTGTAAGGGATGTGTAATGTATAATATTGTGCATACTATTTCAAAACATTTACCCATGAGTGAAAAGAGACGTGCACAATTTAAAAAAGAAACTGAATTAGATCCAGAATTACAAATAGTTGTTAAATATATCAAAGAGGGCTGGCCTAAATCTTACAAAAATGTAGACAATAGTGTAAAAACATATAAAATTAAAAAATAACATCTATATTCAAGAAGGGTTGTTATTTAGCAATGAAAAACTAATTGCACCTTATAGTTTGAGAAAAGATATGCTACAACTAATTCATGAGGCTCACTTTGGGATAGAGAAATGTAGGAAAAGAGCTAGAAAAATAATGTATTGGCCAGGAATGAACTCTGACATAGAAACATTAGTATCACAATGTGTAATATGTGAAAAATTTAAAAAAGCTAATAGTAAAGAGCCATTAAAACCTCATACAGTTCCCTATAGACCCTTTGAAAAGATAGGATTAGATATAACGGATTTGGGTAATACAAGTTATCTAGTTGTAATAGACTATTATTCAAAATGGATTGAAATTGCAGAACTTGTAAATAAGAGTGCAGATGTGGTAATAATTAAACTTAAAACAATTTTCTCTAGATTTGGTGCTCCAATATTGTAGTATCAGATAATATACCATTTAATAGTTATATTTATAAAAAGTTTGCAAATGATTGGGATTTTAATTATGCATTCATTAGTCCTCATTACTCCCAAGTAATGGAATGGTTGAAAAAGCAGTAGGAATTTCTAAAAGCATTATGAAAAAGGCAAGGGAAGATAGACGAGATTATTTAGTAGGTTTAATGGAGTATAGAAACACCCCAATATCAGGTCTTGACCTATCTCCAGCTCAAATGATGTTTAATCATAGATTAAAAACAAAATTACCAATCTCGAATAAATTGTTAAATGCTGAATTATTTAATAACATTCGAGAAAAGTTAATAAAAAGGCAAACGTTCAAAAGATACATTATAATAAAACTGCTCATCCATTACTGACTGAACTTGAAGATAATGTCAGAATACTTAAATTTTAAAACAAAACAGGAACTGGCTAAAATAACTTCAAAGCATAGAAAATTACATCCTGAGGTCTTATTTTATTTAAAATCAGTCTGGAAATATCTTAAGGCGTTATAGAAACATATAGAACATCAAACACACCCTTTAATATAGAAACAGTCTATTGACATAAGTACTTTCTTCTGATTCAAGAGTAATTGTAAATCCTCAAAATATACCAGAACTGTAATGACTCAGATTATGTCTAAGAAGAAATAACCGTGTTTGTAAAGCCACCATCTTATTTATGCTATGTGATTAATAACAGGGGATGTCATGATAGCTGTAATGTATGAGACTGAACTGTGGCTGTATATGAGTTGTTGTCTTGTTCTTGTTGACAGTTAATTTGTCACTTCATGCATAATAAAATATTTAAACAAAATTTGTCTGATCGCTTAACAAACAATAACACTATATCTTTGTTTATATACACCTTTGCACTTGTCATACATGACAACAACAATACCAAATTAAAGGTTTCTTACAATATGCTTACATAAATGCAAAAAGTAATGAGATATCCCTTTGCTCAGTGAAGGACCTGAAGTCAATGAGGCATTGACTCCAAGCTGTTAAAGTTCATGAAAAATATTTATTCTATGATACAATCATGGCCTTCTGTCTACTCATTGCAAGTGTTTCTGCAAATTTAAAGATTTTGTCTTTCATATCTGGAGAACTAGTGTGATGTTCTGAAACTGTCCAGAATATTTCTTAATTACAAATCCTTTAGCCTGAGGTATGTAATATCATCTTGGTAAATTCTATCATTGTTTAGATGCACATGGTGCTCATGGACAGGCTGCAAATGATCTCAAGTAACCTGAACCATTCAATCAATGACAGCTTTAGCTTACTAGTTGACCCATCTACTCTGATCAAAATAGTCACAACATTAAGGAACCACCATCTAACACAGAATGCCTTGTTGACAATTTGGGTACTACGTGGGGTACAGGCCACACTTGAGCTCTACCATGAACTATTGCCCTACTGAACTCTGAATTATTTGACCAGGTAATGTTTTAAATCCTCTGGGTCCTACTGACCAAGATGCCAGCAGAGGATCTATGTACTAGTCTTGGTATGTTGGTAGTAGGCATCAGTGGTAATACCACCATAACCCTTGCATTGCAGGGGGACTCTAGAAGCCCCGGCTTGACTGTACTAAGTACATATTTGGGCTTTGGACTGAAACCTAGAGTTGCAGGGAGGGCTAGTATTCTCCTGTTATGCTGCACCCAAAATCAGCTTTCTGTCTTGCAAGTTTACTACACTGTCCTCAAGGACATCTGTCATCATTAATTGACGATTTGATGCAGTGTTGCTTATTTAGTAACACTTGTCACTGGTCAGATCATTCAGTGATCAAAGGTTGACCACTGTCCTGATGGAAGGTAGCACCTAGGTGCTCTGGGCCTTATAAAGCACTGTAGATCAGGGTAGCCTATCACCAGCAGAGCAATTCTTAGTTACACTCCACCACTCAACAAAATTATACCATAAGTTAAATCTCATCTCTCATTTCTATGCTCTAATGCATTTTAATTTAAAGGCCATTTTTCACTTTCAATTCTCTGCCATAAAACAATTCAGCTGAATCACCTTGCATGTAGTGCTTTATGTAAAACACTGTTTAAATGTTACTCATTATTAGTGTTAAATATTCAATGTAAATTTTTTTTTAAATGTAATACTTTTAAATGAAGCATCATCATTGCTGTATAATGAATAAAAAGAAATAATCTGTCTTTTCTCCATTAAGCACTTAGGCCACCGACGATAAAGAAAAAATCGTTCTTCATTAATACACAGAACAAATTGAACAATAAGGTTAAGAAAATTGATGTTTTTGACAGATATAACTAATTATCTCAATGAACTCTCTTAGGTTTTCAAAGAAAGGGTCAAAATATGCATGAACTTTTTTGAATATTGGAAAGACTTGGCTACAAATTAAGTTATATTTTCCTGTGATATTAATACTAGTACCTACAAATACTTTCCAAATGTTAAAGCACTTACAAATACACCATAGACAAAGATGAACATCAATCCTACATTGAAGCACTTAAGGAGTTTTCTAAAAGATGCAAAGACTTTGAAGATTACATGCCTATATTTTCCTACCTAATCAAACCTGATTTAACAGACCCATCAATAATCCCATTTGATTTTCAATTTTGAATTGAATTTTTTTAAATATTTTCTATTGCATGCACACTGAATTATATGGTAGATTGGTTTAGCACACCACAGTTATAAGGTTGTCGACCCCTGCTGTAGATTAAAAATGTTAAATTCCCTAAAAATTTACAAAATGGAATGCCCATGCATCCAGCTTCCTTTCACATCCTGTGCTCAAAGTTTGTTACTTCCCCTCACATGGTCCATATTACATCAGAAAGCTTTTAACATGAATCATTCGAGTATTATTAAAGCTCTGACAATGCATTGGCCCTTTTTTACATTTCTTATATGATGCTACTACCCTCTGGATATTTGGAAAAGCTATCTCATCACTTTGGTAGAGTAGTGTGATATACATATATACATCTCAACAGAATTTTATCTGAACAGTTTATGTATCTCCAAAATATAAAGATGAATTTGTGCAGTCTGATTAAAGCCTTGAAATTCATATGATAACTAAGTACAAACATTAACTTGCCTAAAAGTATAAAACTGAACTATCTTGCAGTTAAGTTATTTTTGTAGTAATTCAGTATAATAATAATTAATGATTATATATAAAATTTCATAATTATTTGATTAAAAAATTTGGAAGTTATACATAAGTTAACTTTTTATTTTAGGCAAAATAACATAAAATGAATTAAAATTAAATTGCACTATTTATCAAGAAAATTATTAAAATTTTTAAACATTATTATAAATATTAATTGTAACAATAGTACTTTATAATTAGATTTGAAATTTTTCTTTCAAAGAATTTGATACATGATAGATAATTATTAATAACACTTCCAGCATTTCTTACCTTTTAAAATATTTTTTTCTCTTTTCTGTTAACATTATTTTAAGAAAGCAAGAATGACCACAGACCAAACCATGTATACATTGTACTGGCAAATGGTTTCCTTTTGATTTTTCACATAACAGGCATAAGATCTTAAGAATGTCTTTTCCAATATCATCAGATCTTAAATGAATAATATAGAAAAAAATAATTTTGATACAGTAGTTACAAATGTTTTCAGAATTGTTAAAAGGAAACATTAAATCAATATTATGTAAAAAATTATGAGTCAAACAGCAGAGAATAAATATCCTTATATTATACATAAGTATTAAAAAATTATACAATTAATAAGATATTTAATTCAAGAAAAAATAATTAATCAATGAATAATTTCAATATAATACACTGCCTTACATTTATAAACACCAAAGCATAAAATTGATTTTCATGTTCCGCAGTTTTAAAAATGATGATTCATAATATTTTCTTATATTTCATAAAACATTTCTAATTCTATAATTCTAACTAAAACAATCAGATCTAAATTTTTAAAATTCAACATGATTGATTTTTTTCACAGCACGTTTTTGAAAAAAAAAAATCGTACTTACTTCAAAGCAAATTTTAGAGATTTTTGGAAGAAATCAGTTACATCAATAACTTCATCAATTTCCAAACAGTCCATATTCTAAAACAAGAAATATTTGGCATAAAAAGTAATACATAACAGTAAAAAAATTTTTAAAAATTTTAGCAATCGAAACTGTTTTGCCTTTTTACTTATATAATTAACCCCTTAACTGCCAATGGCACAGAAATACTCGTCTCATACAAATGGTGCATTAAATGCCCGGGATGTATGCGTCTTTTTGAAATATGATCCTTTTCTTTGCACTGCTATTGGTAAAACTATTCCAAAGGCTCTGGAATGCGATAAAATTACCTTGATAGTGTTTATGAAGGATTTACTTATTTCAGAGAAAAATTTGCCTTTTTATGTGTTTTTTTTCCTCCAATACACCACATACACGTGCCTATGTGAAAAACAGTGGCACTGGGGAATGAATTATATGTAACTTTTAATCAGCAGTTAAGGGGTTAACCAATGTTATAAATAAAAAAAAGGAATTATAAAATATTAAGAAAGTAAACTGAAAAAACAATAAGCATGTTTATATACATATATAGTGAATATACCTCTATCATTTCTTTTATAAAGTTGGTGAGTTCTAAATTTTTGAAATCTGTATTAAGTCCAGTAGATAACCAAAGAAAGCATACTTTCAAAATACGCAATCTAGTTTTATTGTTATCTGAACAAAGCTTCCAGGAATGGAACAACTGAAGTATTGCATGCATTTTTGATACACTTGGAACTTCATCACTATGATTTTTCATAAGTGACTTACAAAAATGACGAAGTATTTTTGAATCTATAAAAAGAAAATTAAAAAACAAAAATTAATAATTTTTCAAAAGTTTATCAACAAAGATATCTACAAAAAAAAGCTGTATCAGTTTGCAATGAATTGTAAGATGATATTAACTGAAAATACCTATGATTTGTTGTTTTTAATTCAGCTTCCCTATGGATTTTTTTTTATTTACAAAATCAGAAAATTATTATTTCAACTAACTAAATAATGCATTGTGATGATTAAGAAGTAATTTAAAATAGTACAAGCCATAGTGTTTATATTTTAAACACTATTTTTTTTAAAAAGATGAAATATGTCTCCTACTGAAATGGGAAAAGAGCAGACACATTTATGAAAACTGATATTAAAATTTTTCGGAAAATTAATGATAAGGAACAGTTAAAAAATTTTAAAGAGAAAATAGAAATTGTTATCCACTTGTAAAATTTTGAAAAATTGCTTTAAAGATAAATGAATTCAACTAATATATAACTGGGGGGGGGGGGAGACGAGTGATTTTCTTTAAAATAATGAATGGTTTTTCTGAGCATTCAAACTACAAAATAAAATTTTGATACAATAACTATAAAATATGTGGCAAAATCTCTAGGTAGGCCACATCTTTGCCTGTTAGCTGTGGTTTTTTTTATTTATTTATTTATTTTTTAAAGGAAACCTTACTTGATAATAGAAATAGCCTTCAGAGAATTTTTTTTTTTTTAAATTTGATAAAAAAACTTTCTTATAAATAAAAAACTTTAATTAAATTATTAGACACATTTATGCTCATTATTCTCTATATTTGGCACCACAATTCATCGAGCTCGTGACTTCTATTCCTTTTCTTCTTTCAGTCTTTGGAGTGTCTAATCAATGAGAGGAGAACAATGTGACTTTGGTAGCAGTCAGAAGTTGTTTTTTTTTAATTAAAAAAATTCAAGACAAAGTGCAGTGTTTTCTCAACCACTTGCAAATGAAATTGGATTTTGGTTTTTATTTATAATAAACTAAAAAGTTATTTAATAAAAATATAATCAAACTTTAAGAACAAGGAGTAAGAAAAGACCAATTGAAGAGGAACAATCACAATTTTCAAGAAAAATGGAAACTCAATATTTTTGTCTCAAAAACAAGAATAATATGCTATGCCTGATAAGCAAAAACTTTATTTTAGTAATTAAGGAATATAATCTTAAAAGGTACTAAGACACAAATCATAAAACAAACTATATGTCACAAAACTTCATGAAGACAATTTGTCGGAATTAAAATCAATTCTTCAAAGACAACAAAGTGCATTCACTAAATCTGTTAAACACAGCACTCTGCTGCTGTAAAAGTTAGTTATATGTTATATCACCTTTAATCCCAAACAGATCAAAACCATTTAAAGAAGGGGAATTAGTGAATGCACTTAATTAAAGTGGTGGGAATACTATATCCAGCACAAATTTAAAAAATTAAAAGTACAAATTTTAGTCAAAATACTACAGCTAGCAGTGTTGACAAAATAGCCAAAAATTTGAGAAATAAGCATAATTTAACAGTAACAATTTTTTAAGTACCTCAATTGTAATTGATGAAGTACAGATATTGAAAATACTGCTCAGCTGGTCACTTTAATAGGTGGATGCAATGTCATTTTAAAAAGAAGTGGAAAATTTTAGAAATCATTCCTATGCATTCAACAACTGAGGCTTATATTTTTGATGCACTTATGGAAGTTTACATGAAGTATAAGTTACCATTGGAAAAGTTAGTTTATATTGAAATAGATGTTGTGATCCTATCATGATCAGTATTACTAAAGGAGAAAAATTGCACACAAGAAGCACAGCTGCAAGATTAAAAGAAACATATGAACAGCATGGTAATAATAACTTTAAGCATTTTCACTGTATTATGCACTAGCAAGTACTGTGCTCTGAGGTTTTAAATATCAGACATGCTTTAAATATAGCTATCAAAATTGTAAATTATATTCGAACACATAAAAACTTAATTTTTGCCAATTTGCTTCTTATCTTGAAGACATAGAATGTGAAGACAATGATCTGTCACAATATACAGAAATTCAATAGCTTTCCAGTCATAAAATGTTAAAATAATTCTTCAAATTATTGAACGAAATCATCATTTTCTTGGAGACAAAAAGTTATTAATGTGCTTAGTTAAAAGATGGATAATGGTTAAAGGACCTGGCTGATAACTTCATGGCTTCAGTTGGTATTGCAAGTCATCTTAATCAATTAATCTTAAGTATCAAGGCAAAATTCTGTTGTTACAATGCTATTTAATAATATTAACAATTTCAAACAAAAATTATTACTTTGGCAAAAACAAATAGAAAAAGAAAACTTAATTCACAAATTGAAAGCCTGCCAATATCTATTGAATAAATCACCTAAATTAAGATTTACAGAATACCAAATTAAATTGTTAGAAATGGAATTTGATCAAAGATTTTCTAATTTTAAAAGCTGTAAATAACAAATTCTTTTTTACTTCACCTCTATCTATCGATATTGAAATTATTAATGAAAACTTACAAATGACATTAGTTGAAATCCAATGTGATTCTTTGCTGAATAAAAAATGCATAAAAGTTGGAAATACATATTTTAATACATATTTATCATTAGACTGGTTTCTTAAAATGTTATAAGTTGTTACATGCATAATAGCTGCAACTAGAAGCACTTATTTAAGAGAGAAACTATTTTCTTTAATGAAAAGAAATAAACATTCCAAAAGGTCAACAGAATAACCAATCAATATTTGCCGTCAATTTTAAAAATTGTATCAGCTCAATATATTCAATCAAATTTTAATGACGTGCTTTGTAAAAAAACAATGTCAAATATCTTTTAAAAACAAATATTACTTGGTATTTTTTACAATATATTTTATTACAATCTTTTTACAAAAAAATAATTTTTTTTAACAAAATCACCATCTGTGAACAGCCAACCTTCTTTAGCGATAATTTCAGCGACACCTAAGCTCACTTCCACATATAAATTCAAAAGTTAACTGTACATTTTTGAAAAAAATTTGCTTGACTACTAAAAGTTTCTTTGAGTTGTTTGATTTTTTATGATTGTTCATACCCTTTCATAGATGCAAAATGTTTATGCTTTGTCTCATAATGCCGTTTTATGTTATACTCTTTTGCCACAGCCTTCTTGCAACTACATATTAAGCCTGTGGCAGTATCATAGCAATAGATAAAACAGTATTTATCTGTCCATGCATCTTAAAATTTCTGATTTTAAAAAAATCACCTTTTTTTACTCATTATCTAATATATTTTATATGGCTTTATAAATAAATGATACTAGACTGAAAATTTGAAATCACAAAAGAATATCGGATTTGTTCTCTGACAGCGATTTCAACATTCCCAATCTACTAGCAAAACCACGGGGTTGTTTGAAAGAATGATCATTGCATCTAAGTAGAAGTTAAAGTTATTATTAGTAACACTCACCATGAAGAAAAACATTAGTTCGATAAGGACTTTTGATTGGCTCAGCATAATTTCGAATCAAGACTGTTCCGGCACACATGCATAAATAAGCATTTGTTCTTCGACCTTCTCTGCATCCAGACCATGTGATGGAAGAAATATTGGCTTACGGTGATCACGTCTGCAAGCATCTCCTTTACGAAAACTCGTACTCGCAGATATTCATGAAGGAAACATATTGATAAGCCGCATAATAAATTGAAAAAAACTTAACGAACCACTGTAAAACAAATATTTGCTGTAGTACTGTTTTCATATACGATTTTTCCCTGTTTAATTAACAAAAGGTCAATTCCATTTTAGATTACTCTTCATTTATATGACATTCACGGGCCAAAATTGGCCTGCAGGCCTTAGGTTGTGCATCCCTGCAATACATTGTACTTGACATTGAGTCTAATAAATACATAATATATTCATTCTAAAAATTGTATTTTATATAGAAGGTATTGACAAGCTACTCTAGTAGAATTATTTTCATGGAACAGTTATAATCAGAGTAAGTTGTACTTCATCATAAATATTTATTTTTAAGGAGTGAGAAATTCATGGTGGTATAAATTAAAATTTGGATTTCAGATTCATTAATTTACATGTTGATTACATCTTGATATGTACAAAATATCAGTAATAAACATGATTTCTCAAACACACCAATTTATATAGCTTTTGTATAGTGAGACTTGCCAAATGAATAACAATCCAAGTATTTTTAAGTTTTATCTCAGCAATGATGCAAGTAACTTTCCTTTGTTTGATTGTATCAGTTTTTATAGCAATAAATAACTTTACAACTTCATGAAAATTTTTTTTAATGGTCATTGAATTAATTTCTAAAAACTAATGTACGAAAATATCCTCAAAATTATTTTACATGCACTTAAATCCATATAAAACACAAACATGATTGTCAGTAATTCACTATTATAACTGTCCTTCTGTAAAATCAGTGAGGGCAAATTGAAAATAAAATTTAATAACTGGTAAAAAAACAAGTTTTTTAAACATGGATTTTCTTTGAAACTTCACACTTTGCATAAAATAATTTTTTTATACCTTAAATTTTAAGAGCGAAAGAGAACATTGAGTCGAATTTAATTTATTTAATAATTAGTTTTAATAATTTAATTTTACAAGGGCTTAGCTTAATTTCTTGGTTTCAATATTCAACTGTTTCACATAGTAAACAATTAAAACCATGAATAAAATTTAGTTCTTTAAATAACTAGTTTTAATCAATTTTTATTAATTGTAATTAAAATATATTGTCATCCAAAACAATTGCATTTAAAGAATTTCAGTGCAATTGAGTGCTTTAAAAATGTGAGAAAAAAGCTTTTAAAGTTTTGACCTAAATATAATTACAATGAAAGTAGAAGAAAACCCATCAATAAGATGTTACAATTCTGAGTACCACACGAGAAATATGTTCTTTTTGTATTAAGCATTTTTTTTCAAGCAAATTTATCAACTGGTTCTTCACTGAATCGGTCTCTTCTAGCTTTTAAAATTTATTTTATGCAAATATAAAATAAACTTAATTTTAATTTTACTTACTTTCTTTATCTTGTAAAAGTACTTGTACTGATTTTCCAATAGTACAATTGTGCAAAATATCTAAATCATTAGTCAAATCACTAAGCACAAATTCCTTGAATGTGTCAAAAAATCTTGAAAATATCAAATCCTTAAATTCAGTTTCAGATTTATTTTCTTTTTCAGCATTACACAAGCATTTACTAGCAAGGTATAAAAATTTTACTGTGTTTGCTTCTTCAAGAGAGTCACTGATAAAAGTTTGGGTTATTTGTCGAAATTTATTGCTATAATCAATTAGTACTCCCAAAATATTTAAATCTTGGATTGAACTATGCTGTAGCAAAATCATCATAGAATCTGAAAAGATAGGGGAAAAAACTTGTTTTACACTTAAGTCAAAAAAATAATTCAATAAAGCTAAAAAGAGAAAGGGTTCAAAATATTTTTTTAAAAAATATGAATACATACATAAAAAGTCTAATATTAGTTAATCAATTAAATTTTGAATTATTACTCTACTGATGTAAAAGAAGTAGAGACTAAGTTACAAAGAAAAAATATAAATTTATTTAATTTTCAAATATTTAATTTATCTGATATAGAAATTAATATTAATGTTTCAGAAATATAATAAATCTCCTTTATAAAGGAAAATATAAAAGGAGTAGGGAAAAAATATGAAAATGCAAAATTCAACAATTAAATTTCAAACATAATATAGCTACAAATTCAAAGATTTTAATATTAATAATGACACCATACATAAAATTACCTTCAGTAAACAGAAATGCATAAATTGGATGCTGCAATAGTAATTGATATATGTATTGTCCAAGAACTTTTTTCCTTTTCTTGGGCGATGAAGCAAATGCTGAAATTAAAGCATTTATGCAGGTAGAAGACAGAAGAACAAATTCCTTTTTCTCAATGAATATTTGTATAAGCAAACATAAAGTGGGAAAATATGCATCAAAGTTTTGAAAGTTGGTATTTTCAACATTCAACAAAGTTTGTAAAATAATTTGAATGTCATCAAATCCAAAAAACAAAATAAATGTACCAACAATGTAAGAAAGTTCTATGTCCTCTGTAAATGCATGCATTTTTGCTTTTTGAAAAAACTTTAAAATTTTCTTTTTGAAAGGAGTCAAGTATGAATATAATGATTCATTGCTGAAATTTGATATTTTCTTAGCAATATTTAATACAAATTTTGTAATAGCAACAGTAACATTCTTCACACACTCCACACTGTTTTCAACTGCATTCATATCAAAAAGAAACAATTTTAACAATATAGGATGTTTCAATAAATCCTTCATAATGTCCATTTCTTCAGTTGAAATATTGCATTGTTTAATTTTTATATCTTCATTTGAATTACAATTCGGTTTATTCTTAAATAGGGGGAAAAAGGTTAAAATTTCTTCCAGAAACTGAATATCAAGTATTATCATGGAAGAATTCTGCGATTCATTTCTCTGGAAAAAAAAAAACATATTTAAATAAAAATGCTCTATTTTATAGAAATTTGTCATTTTAAGTTAATTTAACACAAAATTGAATAACCACAAGCAAAATACTGTTATTAAAATTTTACAAGTTCCATAGCAAATTTTATCATGAATATCATTAACACGGAATTAATGTAAAAAATGTACACAATCAAAAATTATAATCTTTTCTTTACTTTTACTTTAGGAGAAAAACCCATCCACTACTTTCAACTATTACAAAGGATTATTTTTTTAATGACTGCTATACTAATAGTACTTTATTATTAATAAATAGTCCCTTATCTGTAAAAATTTTAATTAAGCCAAAAATACAATTTCATAATTTAAAGTATAGGTGAAAATGAGTTACATTTTAACTATTGAAATGTTTAAGATAACATAGAAAAATTATGAAATTTATCTTCTGTAGTTTTAATAAAGTATTTACAGAGAAAAATGAAAGAGAAACAATTTTATAAGAAAATAAAAATGGAGTTATTCATTCTAAAACTGAAATAATTATCAATAAAGTTTTTAAAGCACCACATTTTTTTCTTTGATAATAGTAATACATTCCTTAAATCTAATATGAAGACAGCCTAGATATATTACATAAAAAAAAATTAATTTAAACATGACTAAAATTAAGCTACAATTTATGAATAAATTTTCTTGTGACATTTTATATTTCATAAGAAAGCTCATCTGTAAAAATTTCTCAATTATCCCCTCCCCAAAAAGTATATGAGGGACCTGGGTGGGGGGGAATGAATCAACATTTACATATTTTTCATTACTTCACTGAAAGTCAACATGTGTTTTTTAAAAAAATATTAAAGTTTTTATATATATATATATACAATAATCAAATTTTTAATGAGTCAAAACGGCTCAATCCGTAAATCTAGAGTTCATTCTAATCTTAACAGTTAGAAAAATATATTGAACATAACTTGCATTTATAACCACAAAAATTAATTGTAATGTATGATGGTTATTTATTATGTGAAATAAATAAATATTACTCAAAGTAAAAGAAATAAAAGACTCAAATTGCAGTAACTTTAAAAATGTTCTAATTTTCAGCAGAAGACTTAGAGCTCAAATAAGCCTTTAGGTAAAAAAATTTATCGAAATGTCACTGTTCAAACCTCAGATGAGAATGTTTTCACTAAGAATTATGGTACTTATTTACTACATGAAATCATTGGTCTTAACACAGAATCAAATCAAGGAATTTTTGTAAAAGTGTGTGGTAAAAGTATTCTTAAAATATAAGAAACTATTGAAATTCAAAATGTCATTTGTTAAATCTAATAATCATATAAAATACTGAATGAATCACTAAAGCACTTATAAAATATATCTATCTGATAATTAAATAATGTATTTTCATACTAGTACAAAAAGTCCACTTACTAAAATTAGCTTTGCTTCAAAGTCTATGTACATTAATAGCTGCCATATAACTTTTCTCACTGAAGTTTTACTTAAGCAGCCCATTAAATTGCTTATGTCACATAAACTGATTTCAACAGCAGATGAATGATATGAGATGAAATTTTGTCTTAAGTGGTCAATTAAATCCAAATTGCATGAAGTATTCCCAGTACATACTTCGTCAATAGAAACCTAAAAATAAAAATAAAATCTTTAGTTATGCTGGAAAATAAAACTGAGCTTGTATTACACATATCTTAAGCTATTATAAAAAGATGTGCAATATATTTCCTCAATTTAAAAACAAAACTATTATAACGAAATTCATAAATTCATTTTTACTTTTTCAATAACTACAAGAATATTACAATAGTAAAAATACATAGATTAACTAATTAGATCAATATATCAGATAATAGATCAATATTATAAACGAGTTTAATTCATTCCTATACACATACAATTTTGGTTACTTATAATTTTTAATTTTCACAAAAATTCCATATTTTTAATAAATGAGCACATGTAACATAGTTTCAGTAATAAACTACAGAATATGTTTCAGCACCTCAAACAAACTTCTGGGAGAGTAATTACAAGAGTTATGCAATAGTGTACACAAAAACATAAGAAATTAATGGCCTTCAAATAAATATGTACAGTATTAATTGATGGGCTCTAAAAAAAATAACAGAACAAGAATCAACTATATACTAGTCAGATGAGAAGAATGGTTGCAGATTAAATGTGATATAGGCCTCAAATCATCAATACATGGAGTCTTAAACATTGTTCATGACCTGAACATGAATCAGGCATGCCTAGCAGCTACTGTGATACATACTATTTGGTCCTTGGTATAGTCAATAGAGTGTAACAATAAAGTAACTTAGCCTTCAAAAATAGTAGTTGCTAGATTAATCTAGTGATCATGCTGGCCAATACATTGGACAGGTACACCCAATCTACTGCTAGCCAAGTGTGGCAACTAAATGGTTATGAATATCACTGATGAAACAGACAAAGACATTATCCAGTTGATACCACATAGAAGTATGTATCAATACAGAAATATTTCCATCATCTGAAAACTGTAATATTTATCCCAGGAAGATCAGGTAGTTTGTACCAATCAGACAAGGCAACAGGTACAATCTGATGAAGCGATCCTCTGCAAAGTGGCCCAATCATTCACTACAAGATGCCTATGTGTTCTGTCGGAGTTCATCTTTGTAAATACAAGAATATTATGAATACTGCAAATTCCCTTTCTTGTGAAGGATAATTTATCCGTAAATAATTAAGGTTGAGAAAAGGGTTACACACTCTTGTAGATACCATTAAGCTTGTAATGACACATAATATAGCCTAAATAAATAAATTAGTCTAATAAATTTGCAAAATGATGTTTCTTTCTTTCATTTTTTTTTTAATATTAAGCTTGAGCAAGGCATATATTTTACAGCTTTTATTTTTCTAGAAAATCCAAAATGTATAATGATTATTTTTTATATGATTCAGATACTTTTTTTTCTATCATGCAAGTAAGTTTCATTATGTAAATGTTTCACCAATCTGGCGACTATCTAATAACTTTTCGCAGAATTTTCAGCAGCAAAAATTTTCCTACATATAAGAAATAGCCATTTTTGTAGCTCTATCTAACCTCAGTTGCTCCTTCTCTCTTTTTTTAAAGTCAGTTAGTGATTTATATGACAGAATCAAAAACAAGTTATAAGTCATTAGATGCTTTGTATATTAAATGGTGTTCATGCAAGTTCCTTTTCTGACAAAATACAAAATTACACAAAGCGTGGTGATTCCTGTTTTAGTGAAATACAATGGCAGATTATTCTAAAGCAAAACAATTTGCCATCATTGCAGCACAGTAGAATGTAAATACACTTTTTAATGCTAGTGCATTGATATTCTGCAATTACCAATACATTCTTTCATGTTCAAATGAACTTAGCTCACACACACAAGAGTATTTTTTTAAAACTAACTAGATACTTTTAAGCATCAAATTTCAATAACAAACAGATTATGAACTTATTTTGCAACAGTAAATACAAATTTTAGTTTAAGTGATATTAACCCCTTGCCTCTCGCTCCCGTCAAATTCACGGGGTGAAATTTCCCTCTCTATTCCTCGTGCCCATGATATTTACGGGCTGGAGTGTTGAAAAAGAACTTGACATAAAAGTTTGAAACAATCTATTTCTTAAGCCCGGAATATTGGTTTTTTTTCTTAATCTATACACCAGATGGCAGCACCAGATTATTTTTAACGTGTTTAACGATAATATTTTTTTTAACTAAATTTCAGCACAACAAACATATATATTAGTGATACGGTTTTTTTAATCTTAGGTCAAGTACTCAGTTGCGCTCTTTGTAAAAACACACAGGTAAAATTTCTGGTAGAAAAACTGATAAAAAATATATTTATATTTTAATGTTGTATATATTATACAGTTAGAGTCAGGAAGTAAATCAAATTGTACTTTTAGTAATTTTTTTGTCACTGACTACAATAAAAATATTGGAGCAGTAGAACTTGTAGACCAATTTATTGGAGATTATACTATTGCTCGAAAACGAGGTAAGAAGTACTTTCAGAAAATATTTTCTTATTTGTTAGATAAAACTATTTTGAACTAGTACCTAGTTTATTTATAAAAAACAAGGAGGCAAAAAATCATATTTATGTTTGTTTATCTTTAGTATATGAACTTATTGAAAAGTATTCTATATCAGAAACCACTGCAAAAAGAGGCCGGCTGGTTTTGGAGAATAACCCCAACCGTTTGATTAAAAGACATTTTATTAGACAAATATCTCCAACTGATAAGAAGTAGCAACCATCAAGAGAATGCAAAGTTTGTTGTTCCAAAAGAGATGAAAACAATAAGAGATGCAGAAAGGAAACTCGGTACAACTGTCCAGTTTGTGATTTTGGCCTTTGCATCTCATGTTTTGAAACTTATCTCACAAAAAAAATTACTAATGCTTATTTATATTATGCAAAAGTGTAATAAAATGCATTTAATGTTTAAAACACATGTTTTTAAAAATTTTTCCTCTTTGTTTGAAAGCCAACATTCAGTGATTATAACCCTAAATGTTTGCTTTACTTAAGAAATTAAATTTCGTATTTCAAGCTAAAAATTAATCCAAAAAATAAAAATGAATACATATATTGAAAATGTACTTAGTTTTATATAATTTTCTTGAATAAAAAAAATAGGCCCTTTTAGGATCGTTTTCTTTAAAATTATCCGATCGTTAAGGGGTTAAAGAAAAACATAACACAAATTATATTTAAACTTTTAAAACTCTAATTAAAATATGTCTAATGAAGATTCCTACTTTTGGCTTAAGTTTAGAACAGGGGGCCCTTTGAAATTAGCATTTGTTCTTTGGATTTGATGATTCTTATCTAGATATCATGGCGAGATAATGAATTTATACTGGCACTGTATAATTTAGTAACCCTTGATTTTTGATAAGTGGTCTTATGCAGATAAGGTCACATGTCCTTTTTAATTAATTGCTATAGGTTATTTAAAAAATTTGCAGATGTTTTTAAAAAGGCAGATGATTTTCAAATTAACAATTTCATTGTTTATTCTTTAATTTTCAGTTTGCATTTAGATTTTGTCAGTGAATAATTTTTTGAATTTTTCTGTGCAACTTGTAACTATTAGATTTTTCTGTTTTTCGTACTTTGTTCGACTTGTCCTGATGAGTATGTCTGAAAGGTATAATTTGTGGAGTTTTTTTATGATTTGGAATGAAAGGGGAAATTGTGAATAATACAGTGGTGCATGAAAAATAAATTGATTGCTGAAAATGCTGAATGTTCAGTTTGAAAGCTATGTGTATGATTAAAAAGGATTCGTGTGATGGATATATTAGAGAATGCTGAAAGAAAAAAAGCAAATGCACATTGCAGCTATTCTTCCTTAGATAAAAAGATCTGTAAGGAAGAATAGCTGGTTCGAAGAAAGTAAGTTGAGTATGCTTGATATTCTGATGTTGACGAATGTGAGGGTGAAGTCGAACCATGACTACATTTCTTTCAAACTTAATGTTGCTAAGAAAATAGTCACAGACTAGATGAGTTTTTGCAGAGAGAGGTATATATAGAAATGTGTGTGAAAGAAATTTACCCTCTTTTAAAAGAACTTTCTTGAACACAGGTAAGCCTTTTTCTTAAATATTCTATTATTCTATAATTTATAATTTCTTTTTACAAAAAAAAATACAATTTTTATTTTTATGTATTACTTATAGCTATATAAATATTTTTTTTATTTCACATTACTATTTCTTTATTTTTATTGAAGAATAACAATTTGTAAATTCTCGGAACAATTGTCCCTAAATTATGTTGCTTAGGTATCGATTCCAGTCACCAAAAAATTGACACTTTCACCTGTTCTACACTTTAACCCTACTTTTTATAAAGTGGATACAGTTTTACAAATGGTCTTTTTACAATGCTGTTAACAGTTCTGACCTTTTCATCTAACCCAGGGTGCGCAAATGTAACTCTTCTAAATTTTCATTTTAGTGAATGCAAATTCTCATCCGTCATTAGTATTAATTATCGATTGTTATGTTATCCTGAACTTCCATAAGTTTATTCTTTGTTGTAGTTGATGAAGATATTCACAATTCTGCATTTTGCAAAAATGTTGAAACACAGTTTCTGACATGCCATTCATCAAGGTGATTTCTTGGTACTTGATTCAGATCTGGTTTAAGTGCTGCTGTCACATGACAATACTAATAAGAAATGTCCTTATGCACATTGTTCAATATTGGCACAAAGGTCCTGAAATTAAGCAAGTTTCTATTTGTACAATGAGTGTTAAAAAAATTTGAAACTATGAGAATACTTTCAAGAGTTTGTTTTTGGTGAAATTTGATCAATTGATTTAAAGAGATCACCAAAGATTGGTCTTCTGGTAGATTGAAAATCCACTTTATTTCTCTCTCCAGCAAAAATCTTTGTATGTCTGCAAGTTTCTGAAATTGAAGAGAAAATGTCTACTCCTTTTGTTTAAATGGGTGTCAACTCTTTTCAAATTGCTTTCACTTTCACTATGAATTTCTATGGGTTTTCCTTACCATATGATGTATTACTTTAATGCATTTCAAAATGATTAAGTAGATAAATTCTCCACTTCCTCAAGATGAGTAGCTTTAACAACAAAGCACACAAAAATACCAACATAGCATCAAAAATTTTTTCACCACACCCAAGATAGTATTTAATTATGAAAGGACCAGCAAAATCTAATCTGACCCGACTAAATATTCTTGCAGGTAAACTCTGTTTTAAGATAAATTGGCCATTAAAAGCTAAGCAGTTTCAGACTTGATTACTCAACATTTTATACATTTTATCATGATTTTTCTTATGGTCAATCTTGCAATTAAAATCCCCTATTTTTGCCATAGTAATAAAAGTAATAGTTCTGAGGCAGAATGTAGTTATTTTTCATGAAAATGAAGAATTAGAATAAATGTAAAATCTTTCCTCAGAAGCAAGATTGGGTGTTTTTTAGATAATTGCTGGAGCAGTCATGCAAAGACGCTATGACTAGAAGTACAACTCACAGAAAACTGTTGTGCATATATGCACTGTGTGTCATGGCCAATATAAAGTTGCTCTGTACATCAAATGCATATTGTCTAATTAATCTTTTACAATCAATGTATCCGGGTGAAAGAAAAATTCCATGTATGAATGCTCAGAAATAACATAAATTTGTAATACTATCAATTGCCTCACAAACCCTTTTTTTTAACTGAGCATTGTTTTTTGATGTTGATTCACCTAGCTATATTCACCCCTTTAGAAGTTTGTTGACCTTGTACCAAGATGCTTTGAGTAAATGCGAAAAGATGCTTGAGTAAGAAATAGGGGCATCATTCCACTAATATCAGGAAAATTAGACCTTTAGATTTGCCTTGGAATAGTTATCTGTGAATGCATAATTTCAAATGAACAAATGGAGCTCCAAATCTTCTCACTAACCAGAGATAATTACTGTGATGAAATTATCCTCCCACATGTGCATCTGTTTCAAGGTGCCCTTAGTCCAGATTTTACTTTTGAGTGCAACTATTCATATCCCATAGGACCTCTGCAGTAGAGGAGCTTCTAGTAAGTGAGGGTATCTGCAGAATGAATTGACCAGCATGTTCCGCTGATTTAAATTCCATCCACAATGTATGGAATGTTTGGAGGAGATGCCTAGTAGCATATCATCTGGAGGATACCAGCTAAAACAGATGCTTCTTAAAGAGTGATAAATCTCACCTCAAGAACTCCTGGATAATTTGGTACTGAGTATGAACAGATGGCATGAAGCAGCCATTGCAGTTAAAAGAGATCATATTCCTCACTAAAGGAGTTTGGTTTCTCATTCTACCTCATGACTAAACAATCTTTTCTAACCCCAATAAAGGCTTTTTCTACTTTGTTCCACAATATATACATACAATTGATTTTTTAGATAATTTAGAATTGATAATTTGGTACTGAGTATGGACAGATGGCACGAAGCAGCCACTGCAGTTAAAAGAGATCATATTCCTCATTAAAGGAGTTTGGTTTCTCATTCTACCTCATGACCATACAATTTTTTCTAACCCCAATAAAGCCCTTTTCTACTTTGTTCCATAACATATACATACAATTGATTTTTTAGCCTCAACCTTTACGTGCTGCATTGTGCCTCTGTAGTGTGAATTTCACGTCATACAGTTGATTTTGGGCGGGGGAATTACAGCATAATTTGAAGAATTGTTTAACTCAATTTAGAAAATGCCAAGTTTTATTTAGCACAAATTATTTGTTTTGTAAAATACATACAGTTAGTTTTAAATGTATTTCATATAAATATATATATATGTACACAATCAAACCTCTAGTTAACGAAGTTACTTAAGCCCACAAAAAAGTTCTTTACATGGAAATTCTCCATATAAAGGTTCACCTTTCAATATACTTTATAAACCACACAAAATAAATTTTAAATTCATAAACACAAGATATTAAAAAAGGAATTATTCAGACCTTTTGTAAATCAATATACATTTATTTTATATATCTTACCCATCAAAAAAAAAAAAGAAAGAAAGAAAGAAAAACTACAAGGAAAACAAGAAAAAAGAATGCTGAAGAACTGCATTTTTAACATTAAGAAAATAATTTTACGTTAAAATTAATGAATTTTAAGGACATTTTCTATTTTAAAGCGTGCACGCAATTTTAAACATACATTATTTTATATCAAGAAATTCTAAATAAAAAATCACATGTGTCCTTAAATTTAATTACTTATAAAATCTGTTGATTTTGTTCAAGTTCTTTTGTTTAAAAAATGCTTTGTTTCAAAATTCACCTCATATCTCTGCAATGCACAAAAAATCCCTTCCGATGCATTTTTCCATGTCTTCGCTTAAATTTTCTTAACCATCCCCTGCTACCTAGAAATTGGTCGTATCCCAATGCCTTTGCAAATTAAGGAGCTTTCTCCATTACAAAAGGTTCAGAGATCGAAACATTTTTATCTCACATTGTGGGTATCCATTTCAAAACTGCCTCGTTGACATCTTCATAGACACATGTTCTTAAACCTTTTTAACAAGAATTTGATCAATCATAATTTTGTAACTTCACTCAATTTTTTATAATAGTTGATAAGCTGTTTGGAGAAATATCAAATTTTAAAGCAATATCCTTTATCCATTTCCTGAAGAATCAATTTTTTTCTTTGATGCTCAAGCACTCACATTTTGACATTTCTGATCTTCAAGGAACAAAGTTACCAATATGGCTGATCAACACTACAAATGAACAGAAACTAGTTCAAGGACACAGGGACATGAGACAACTCCACTGAGGGTGAAGGGGATATCAAAGATGTTCTAGTTAACTGGACAATGGGGGTTAGAGGTTGCACTTCTTGGATGAAATGTCCAGAATTCTATTGCTCTGGGCCGGTTAGACATCTAATAAATCCAGTTCAAGATTTATGACCAGCATAAAATGTGTTAAAAAAGAAAATAACTTGAAATGTCTAGAAATACTTTAAAAGTGGGGTGAAAAAATATTAAATCACAAAAGAAAAAGTTTGTTACATAGAAAATAAAACTTCACTATTAAGAGGTTATTTTAAGAAAAAAAACCTGAAATGTTCTTATTTCCAGGAAAAAGTTTGCTATATAGAAAAATTCACAATATAAAGGTTTGTTATATGGAGGTTCGACTGTAGATGTATATTACATGAAATATATATGTATATATATTTTAGGATAGATATCAATATTATTATGAAACAAACATTTCATAAAATAATTTTAAGATTATCATAAAAGTTAACACAGGCATGAACTTACCTCAATATTAGAAGAATAAGAAAAAAGAAGCCTCCAATAATCATAAATAGCAGGATTTATCATTGATTTATACGGTTCAAGAGCCGCATAAAACTTAGCTGAATGCTGATAGTGCATTAAAGGATCCAAAGCCTTTTCCACAAAAATTTGACAGCCTATAAAAAACATGCAATTAGTTTTTAAAGGTTAAATAATATACTGCTCGCCACCGCAAATGCAACACCAAGAAAGACAAGAGATAGCACAACAAAATTTATTTTGAGATAACATGTTAACCAAGTATCAAAACATTAAATTTATAGACTTCTGTGAAGTGTGGTTCCCGCCAGAATCAGTAGCCGCCATTGTTGGAGATCACCGCTGCCACATGCCTCGGCATTGATTCACAGAGACCTTGGATGAGTTCTTGGGGTACAGCAGACCAAGCAGCTTCCACATGTTGCCAAAGTTGATCTGGTGTGGCAGCTGGGGGTGTAATCTGGGTCAATCATTGAGCAACCATGGACCACATGTTTTCTATCGGCGAAAGATCTGGAGAGCGAGCCGGCCAGGGAAGCAATTCAATCTAGTGATTGACGAAGAACCTTTGGACAATGCGTGCCACGTGTGGTCACACATTATCCTGTTGAAATATGGCTGTGGTTAAGCCCTGAATGTAATGAAGGACAACTGGCTCGAACACCTCGGAGAGGTAGCGCTGGCAATTTAAAGAACCGGCAATGCGTACTACAGGAGTGTGAGAGTGATATCCAATACTGCCCCGGACCAGCGTGGCAGTGCATAACGCAGCTGTTCAGCATCCTCTCTCCACGGTGTCTCCAGACTCGAATCCGACCACCGTGGTGTTGCAAACAGATGCGTGACTCGTCAGAAAAGACAACTTCATTCCATTCTGCCACCCACATCCTTCTTTCATTGCACCATTGGCGGCGGAGACGTCTGTGGTTCTGCCTCAAGGGTAGACCAAGCAATGGATGTCTTGCGGACAGACCACTCTGCTGTAAACAGCGTCGAATGGTACGCGCAGACACTGAATGATGCGTTACAGACTCAATGTGCTGTGTTATGGTTTGTGATGTGACTGAGCGATTCGTCACTGCCATGCGCACAATTTGCCTGTCCTCACGTGAAGTGGTGCACTGAGGTGGAACGATAGACCACGTCGGTCCGTCGTACCCTCCTGCATCCAACGGTCACATATCCACATTACAGTTGTTTGGTTTCATCCAACACGACTACCGATTTCCCTGAAAATTAATCCACAATCTCGGTATGCCAATATATCCTTCCTTTGTCGAACTCGTATACTTGATCAAAAGCTGATCCCTGTTTTCTACGAGACATAATTGATCGTTCTTTGAAAAAACCACAAGAAAAACACAATTGCCGAACTCGAAATCGTCAAAATCTCCAAGTCTTAAATAGCGCTTTGAGGTGGCGCCACAGGCGTGCGTGATGTGTGTCTGCACTGAAATTTTAATCATTTGCATATCTCACCTCTGTTAATGCATGTTGTAAATTTCATGTTATTTGCATGCTTCCCTCAGGGTGTTGCATTTACGGTTGCCAGCAGTGCAATGTCAATAGAAATTCTTATTTTATAATTTTTTATGAGGTAGGTAAATAAATATACCTTTTCTTTTGCTTTTTTCCAAAAATTTAAGATTCTCAAGAACAGCAAAAACAAATTTACTGAATAATTTTCTAAAAAAAAAATAAAATTCAATGAGAATTACAATTATTAATGCATACAAAATACAAATTAAAAATAATAGAAAAACTCTTTCTATTAAACATATTTTTAAGAGAAAATCTTCATTGAAATATATATAAATAAATTAAATTTTAGAAATCTTCAATTTGGAATGCCATTGACAAAAGTATAAAATAAAGTTGGGCTCAAAAAAGAATCTTGCTTTAAGAGAATGCTTCACTTACACAATCTTAAATTTCCTAATTTGTAAATATAAGATATGGATTTGAATAAGTGGAAATGGAATATTTACTTTTTCTACAACAAAATTACCATAATAGCTCATAAATCCTGACAGATTTCTGAATATTATTTCATAAAAACTAAAAACCTAATTATGAAGAAGAGCAAAATTTCTAAACTTTCGCTTTATAACTTTTCTGAAACAACTCTTGTACCTTAAAAAGTAGAATATGTGTTATGAAGTAAATTGATGAAAATATAGCTTTTAGTAGAAATTCAGATTTCTCAGAAACTTCTGAATATTCTAATTAATAAACAAGCTTATAGTTTATTTCTTTATCAAGTTAATATATTTGAAGATAAGAAAAAAAAGTAGTAAAATTAAGGTTAATCAATTTATTTTAAAAAATGCATTTACTCATTTTTTTTATTTTTTATTGTCATAAAAAAATGTTAACTTTCTACTGGAAAAAAAATTCACTAGTTATTAAAACAGTTGTAAATTCCAATTTTCTAACCCAGTAAAACTCAACCTGCTGCCTGCATGTGGTTCACTGGACCTTTCTGAGTGGTCATTCATGGCCCCTTGCATTAACAAATTAAATTATTTAAGAACAATGCATAAAAAATTTAGTGAGAAATTCAATCAATTAAATTTATCAATTTTGCTATTGATGTTGTGCTGGTATGAATTGCAAGATAACTTTTTCTTTTTGTAATTGTAATGGTTACTGATAAAAAAATAACAGTGGGGTAGCAACCAATTTATGGGTGAAACTAATTTTTAATTAATGCTCATGTCTTCCAAGCAAAAATTTCTAAATAATATTTGTTTCAAGATGCTTGGGATCTTGACTATTTAGTAGAGAAAAACAAACATAGATCAAGCACTTGTTTGATTTATCATGAAAATGTTATTTTTAAAAAATATAATTTTGCTCCTCACTATACCACTCAGCATAATCTTTTAAAGGCTCTTTTTCTTGACCATATTTTTCAAGATGAGATAAATATTTTTTCTTAAAAAAAACCTTGCAACAGCAACAAAATATTTTTTTGGTGGTATATCACAAAATGCAGAGGTAACAAAAGCCTCCGATAAAATTTGTTACATAACATATATATTGACAAACATATAAAATTGTTAACAATAAACAAATAAATTGATACAGAAATTGTTAGAGTGTTTCTTAAATGATTCCGATGAACTCATTGATAAATTTAATTCTCTTTTCAGATATTTTGTTAGTAAAATCAAAAAGTATTTGAATAAATTTGGAACAAAAATGCGCAAGCAAGTCTGAACTATTTTTAAATAAATAACACTGATTTCAGTTTGGAATTCATTAAAAACTCTTTGCCACCATCCTGTACCAGATAAACTTTTTTTCTTTTTTAAATAAGGCTGCGGATTGGTATTTTAAACCTTTGCAGACCTAGTACATTCCCCAGGATCTGGTATCACTTTTTAGCGCTGCACCATATAGGCGATACCAATTACAGCAAACAATTTTGATGCCCAGTTTCCTCCACAGAGGGAGGCACCTGAGCTCATGACGATGCGAACCTGTTGTAGCATTTAATTTTGCCGAGAGCATCCGAGCCAATCAGATACTCTAGGATCTTGTACATGCCGTATAATCATACGACATGGCCGCTGTCGAACCCGCAACCTTGGGTGTAGAAGGCCAGTGACAAACCAACTGCTAGATAAATTAATATCTAAAGTAAAAATAACAGAGGCTTTGTTTTTATGACAGTAGAATGCAAAACAAGGGGCTTGAGATCATAGATGAAAGGAAATTAAAATTACTCCATACATGGGGGGGGAATTCACCCCCCCCCCACCTTTTGTGAGTTTAGTTTGATAAAATTTAATAGTTTTAAAATAGTTTAGTTTTGTTGTTCAAAAACATTAGGCTATAAAAAAATATATAAATCACACACACACACATAAAATTATTGGCATTCTTAATCTTATTTTCATACACAAGCTAAGATTTAATGTGAAATGTAAAACATTTGTTATCCTCGCCGGATAGGGAAAAAATATAAAAATACAATACAGTACTTTTCATTAGAAGACTCTTTGCATGTAGTTTCACTTTCACTTGAATCATCTGCATTGAAGAGGGGGAAAAATTAGAAATGTAATAAAATCATTACAAATTAGTAAAATTGGTTGTTGCAAATATTGTGCTATTAATAACGAGAATTTTTTTTTCTTTTTAAAAATATGATATTCAAACAATCATAGATATTCTAACAAAATAAAAATATTTATGGAGAAAAAAAAAGTTAAGACAATATAAAAAAAATAATTTAAATATGGTTTAAGTATATGTTATCTTTTCTTTTATGTCAATGCAAGTTAGCATATAAAAAGTTATTGAATTCAGAAAACCCATGAATTAATAATCTAGTCATTCCATGTTATTTTGAAAGAAATTAATACATCTTTAAGCAAAGAGAAAGATTTTTAAGAGAAATAATCACTTCTTATGGAAATTCATCATCTCATTGAATTCGTGCGGAACCCCGAAGTTCTGCCAGAGTAATGGAGAATGAGTATAATCTGTCTTATTCATAAAAAAGGAGAGGTATTGGAGTGTTTAAACTATAGAAGTATTAGTCTACTCTGCACATTTTATAAATTATTTTCAAATATTTTATTCAATATATTAGTTGTATATACTGAAAATATTATCGGCGACCACCAATGCAACTTCCGGAAGCGAAGATTAATAATGGAACACTTATAAGACAAATAATGGAAAAGACAAAAGAGTTTGATATCAAAACCTACTACTAGTTTAACAGATTAGATTTTAAAATAGCTTATGACTCAGTTAATAGGAAATCAGTCACAGAATTCAGCATAATCCAAAAGCTGATTAATCTGGTCACTATCACTCTAAGTGAAACAAAACAAGGAGATACACTAACTTCATTTTTTTTAAAAATCTTGTTCTTCAAAAAAATTATAAAAGATTCTAACAATAGAGGGGAACTATTTTTAATAAATCAAAACAGATTGCTTTTGCTGACATTAACACAGTCACCTGATGCACTTAAACCAGACTTCCTTTACTTGGAAGTGGAAGCAAATAAAATGCATAAATCAGAATAAAACCAAATTTATTTCAAGTACCAGTTTTAATGAACCTTATTTTGAAACAGAAGAAAATAAAATAAATAAACCAGAATAAAACCAAATTTATTTCAAGTACCAGTTTTAATGAACCTTATTTTGAAATAGAAGAATACAGATCTGAAACTGTTCAGATATTTAGGCTCTGAACCGAACACACTCAATGACATAACTCCAAAAGGTTTGCAAAAGAGTCACTGCTGGTAACAAATGTTTTTATTGACTTCAAAAATATTTAAAATCTAATTTCATCAGCAGAAAAACAAAATTACTCATTTACAAATCAATGATAAGGCCCATTCTCACATAGGCTGTAGAAACATGGCAAAGACCAAGAGAGATAAGATAATATTTGACAGAAGAGCCCTTAGAAGCATTTTTGGAGGCTTGAAATTTGATAACAATTGGAAACAAGAATCAATTTAGAAATTCCTAAAATTATTTAAGAACCAAATACTGTTTAATTCATTGCAAAACAAAGGTTAAAAAAGGCAGTACATCTGATAAGATTGGATAACAATCAAACCATAAAAATAATCTTTGTGGACAGAACATATGGTACTCGAAAAAATGGAGAACCAAGACTCAGATAGATTGATAGCCTAAAGATCTAAAAAATATTAATGTCAAAAACTGGAAAAACCAGGACAAGGACAGAAGAGCCTGGAATGGAATTCTTAGGAAGTCCAAGGCCCACACTGGGCCATCGTGCCATTGCGGAAGGAAGAAAGGAATCCATAATTCTTATTTCTCTTAAAATATAACTTCTGAATATTAGTAAAGTTGTATAAAAGAGTAATAGTATACAAGTGTGATATTCATTTAATACAAAAATTCATCATAAACCATGATCGAGCTGAAATTCAGCATACTTAATTCCTTGAAATCATTGCAAATATACATAAAATACATTTTTTATGATATCATCGATTGAGGATCAAGTATAGAAAGACATTTAGATATTTTACATTAACTGAAAAAGATCATTCCTCAAGAACTCCAAAATATAGCAGATTGCATAGCAAATTCTGGTTCTTTTTCTGATAAAATACCTATTTAAAATTGTTTTAAATGAAATTACTCTTAATCTTACATAACTTAAACTCTATGATTTAAAACTTGAATTATACATTAGCATTTCATTGATGAAACAAATAAATAAATGAGGTTAACTGAACATCATTGGATCAAGTAAAGGAAATTTTTTACTAAATGTAAAGCATTTGAAAAATTACATGATGAAGAGGAATTCATATTGTCGTTCAAAGAAATCAGTTTGAATGTCAATATAATGCAATGTTTTAATTAAAACAACATGTTAAAAACCTTTTTAATTCAAGCTCTCATCACTAACCATAACATGTTAGATTAATTGTAAATATATTAATTCTAATAATAAAACAACTTTTACTTTGCTACTTATTTAGATTATACAATATATTTTTTTAAAGGAGGAAATCTTATTGACTTTCTCAATTTGTACTTTTCACTTTTACAAAATTTATAAAGATCTCATTCTTGCTTAATTTTTAAAAGTTACAGGTTACTTTTTCTAACACTGTTTTAATATGTTAATATAAAGGTCTTATCATTAAACAGGAAAAGCAGAGAGGATCAATCTTAAAAATTAAGAATTGCTTAGCACAAGCCTAAATCTTAATAAAGAGAAAATATTATTTGAAATATTAATAATAATTAAATTTACAAATTTCACACACAGTCGGATGTCCATTTACTGAATATTTCTTATCCCCTGATTAAAATAAAGGCATAAGTTTTCTGTTTAATGAATAATAAATCCCTAGATAATGAATTATGTCAACAGCTGAAAACCTTTTTTTTTATTAGCTTGGATAATAAAAAATTTGACTTTTTTTTCAAATGACATATCCCACTTATGCAGAACAGAAAATGTCTGTTCTTATAAGAAGTACATTTCAACAGGAAAGGGAGTAGCCCATTATTAGACTTCACAGTGCAAGTGAGTCAAGAGTGTGACTTATTTCGAGAGTTGTAAATATGACAGGAACTTTCTTTTTTATCTCTTTCCACTTCATAATGCAGGGGATATTTTAAGAGTTTTTATAATTTGCTTTCTTTCTTGATGGAAGTGAGATTTATTATATGTATGGTTTTGCAGAAAATTTTGTTTTTGAAAATTTATGAAGCATGGCAAAGATTGTCAGAAATGAAAATATTTTTCTTTAGAGAGAAAAGCATAATGCTTTATGTGAATTTAATAATAACGTTGGACCACAAAATGCTTCAGCAGAACCTCCATGGATAGCCTAGTGGTTAGAGCATCGGACTCCATACCGGAAGGCCTGGGTTCGATGCCTAATGCCACCAAATATCTTCCGAGTACACATGGAGAACGTGCTCATTAAATCAGTGGGTCTGAACGGTGTCGCCATCTATTGTGTTGTACCGAGCAAAATTGTACTGCCACCCCTTCATGGGGGCTCAAAAGCTTAGGCTAACGACATGCGTAGATCTAGCCCGTTGCCAAGATGAATTTCGTGGGCCTCGATCTGACTGCGCCAGACAGGTGTCATAAGTAACAACAACAACATTTTCTATGTCGGCATTACCTACAATTATTAAATAGCAAGCAGAAATTGAAAAAGCATCTGCAGAATGTGGAGAAAATAAGGAAGTCATCAAAACTTGTATTTTTTAATGCTTTCCATTGTTTGGAAACTGTGAAAACATATCTCATTGAGCAGGATGTAAATGGTGCAGTATTTACTTCTCTGCATTAGGTTAAAAAAGAATTCTTTCAAGTCAGGAATCAAGAAGAATGTCAAATTTTTATTAATCAGTATTAGGCAACATTTTAAAATTTCCAATTTACTAGTGTGTAATAATTTGGTAGAAGTATTTTTAGCTGCTGAATAAAAAGTGTGTTATTTCTTACTTGTTGTGTGGTTGCTTACTATTAAATTTCTAAAAACAAAAAAGAAATTTTTTTTTTTTGCCTCCCAATATTATGAATAATCTTAAATAAATGAATGAAATATACAGTCCCAATGAATTCATTAAATTGGGGTCCAACTAAATATATTACAAAAAAAGCTACCTAATATGTAAAAAAGAACTGTAGTTACACTTGATATACAATTTTATATTTAACATTATTTAAAAATACTTTGTCACACATTTTTACCAATTTTAAAAACTGATAAATTACCTGTTTTCTTGATATTAGATTTTTCAATGCATTCTTTATTTTCAAAAACTATTTTAGTTGATTCATTAAGGACAGAATGTATAGCCTCATTGATAACAGCAAATATTACAGGAATATCCTGTGATTTTGCACATTCAACTGCATCCAACCACAGATCAATTTCCCATAAGCAATCATCAAATATTTTTGTGCTCAGCAAAATCTAAAATGGAATTACACCAATTAAAGTATGAAATACTTAGTAGTAAATAAAATAATTACATAAAAAGTGAAACAGCGGCCTCTAATTTATTGAAACCTAACTTACCATATACAATAATATTTGTTAGACAACAGATAATGGTACATTTTTTTACCTCACATTTAAATACTTTTAAATAACTATTTATTGATTTTTACAATTCTTAATACAAAACTTAATTATAATATATCAAGAGTTGAATGTCTAAGAATGAAATAATCTTGAATTTTTTTTAATATATTGACAACCATTCATTTGACAATACATATACAATTATTCATAAAATATAAACTAGGGGTGGCCAACCCCAATGACATTGCAGGTCACTTCAGAAAAACATAATCCTGCGGGATGCATATAAAAATATATATCTTTATATTAAATTTGGACCCATTTCAAACATTTATTGTAGTGAAAATTAAAAACAGAATAAAATACTATTATTGCTTTTATTATTTTTCATGTACACAGACATAGATAATTATAATGCAATGATCAAATAATATTTAATTTATTAAAATAATGAAATATTTGTTTCTAAATTCTATAACTTAGGTTTTGCAAGTCAATCTCAATGTGTGTATTTGCACATAGTAATTGATGTTGCAGATTTTAGTCTGACAAGATTGTGGGTGATTTATGTTCAGTAAATTTTGTTTTCGAAAAGAACAATTGGCAGGGATGCTGTAGGGTATCACTGTAATGCAATACCGCTCACTTCGAAGTATCTATAAAAACAAAAGCAATGTGATAAAATAGAAACAATTGTGGGATTTACTTGCCACAAAATGCTACACTAAAACCAAAAATATTGCACAAAATAATTGTATTTTGTAAAGTCGTAAAGAATCTCGTGGGCTCCAGGTTGGCCACCTGATATAAACTTAGATGGTAAAAATTTGATAAAATCAGAAATGTGTGAATATTATATAGACATAGAAAATGGCTACATTATCAGAGAAAAAGAATTAAATCTATAAAGGTAAAAAAGGGTACATTTACAGAAAGTTTTACCATGCCTCATTAGGCAACATCGTCTAAACACAAATTTAGATTCTATTAAGTGAGGGGACATGATTTATGATATTTAGATGGCAATCTGCAACAAATTAATCTACATATACTAATTTAAATGGTATCAAGACAGTATTTAAATACAATTTATTATGTCCACAGTAATAAGTGTGAAAAGTCAAAGAATTGTATAAATTAGTCAATGTGTTTTAAAAAAACTATTTTTTGACAAAGGACAAGCCTTATCCTGTTGAAATTCTTACATAAAAGATAACACACATGAATTTTTCATGCTTATTGGTGAGCAATTAGTGAATTTCACTAAGAATGACAAGCTGTGAGATGGTTTTTAAAGTCATCCCACTAGTAGTTAGCAATACAGCTGTATAAGAATTAATTTTTAAATACTTTTCTTCTTAAGCATGGGTTAAGTACTTTATCTTAATTCAACTCTGATAAAATTTAATTGTATTATAAATATATGAAAGTTTGATTTATATATATATGCATACAAAAGTATAGAAATTGCTAATTTTTTAAAGAAACATTTAGTTATTTATCATATTTTATTTGTAATATAATTTAAGGATATTAAGTTTCATAAAGTCAGTAGAGCAAAAAAGCTTAATATTTCCGATATAAAGTTTCAATCAAATACAGAATTTATCATTAAAATTAAAGCAAAAAATTTGAGCATAAACAAAAGTAACAGAATAGAAAATACCTGATAAAAAAATTAGCACAAGTAAAAACTAATAACAAACAACTATGCATTAAAACAAATATATCGTTACAAATTTTGTGTAAAGGAATGCTTAAAATAGTGTATTAATCTTTATCTGGGAGTATAATACTTTAATATTACTCTGTTTTATTTATTTTATGCTAAAATTGTAATATTCACAAACAACATTGTTCCGTACATTATAATGGTGATTCAATGGAAACTTGGCGATAAAACCAAGTTGGCATCATTTTTGGCGAGTTTGAGATTGTATATATTTTTTTGAATATTACTGGAGAAATCAACAAAAATCACGATCTTTGACGTAAGTAGATCTTTCTTGAAAGATACGCAAGGCCTAAAAATAGGGAGTTGTTCACCGAAACTGAGTTAGTAGTGATTTTGTTAAATATACTTGGACTTGTTACTCTTGGATGTACTTCAATCCAGTTAAGGAATGACTTCTTGAAGTTAAATAATTTTATTTTTTATTAAAAATAATGTTTAAAGAAAGGAAACTATCCGATAGAAATTAAAAACTAACATTTTTATCAGACACCAGACTAGACTCATGTAGAACACAAGTATATTCTTTTTATACATATGACCCCCTGATGGCAGAAATAAACAACATTTGTGTAAATGAGTTTATACAAATAAGAAACAACATGTTTCATTGATGATTTATACAAATGAGCCGGCTCATTTTCTCCCCAGATAGCAAGCATGAGAATAAAAGTTAATAAATTAATAATTAAATTTGATAGAAATCTCTAAAGAAAAAGGTTACAATTAATTTCTAACAAAATTAAATTCATTTCCAACAGATTCGACCGTGAAGAGTCAACCAGCGATGAGTTATTACTTTGGCTGTTAAGTGGGACAAGCTAGTGCTTGTGAATAATATTTAACATACTTGTATTTTAGACACTGATAGTTGTGTCTGAATGTTGTAGAAGGTGTGAAGGCCTTCTGAGATTTATTGTTCAAAAATTGCTGCTATATCCTGCATTTCAAGGATTTTTTATGACAAATTTCCAGCACTCCTGATGAACTGTCTTGCTCTTTGCGACAGATTGCATGCAATCTTTCAACACCGATCTATAAGTAACAATATAATATAATAAGAATTATCATTAAAAACTTACTTTATGTAAAATGCTGCGTGCACCTACAAGTTCTCCTGATCTATGTGCAGCCAAATAAACTTCAAGAATCATGATTATTGGTGAATTATTCTTTTTTTGCTAAAAACACAGTATAAGATAATATTATGAAATAATAATGGTAAAATGTTATATTACAAATATATATACATATTACAAAAAAATTAATAAATAAATTATTTAAAGCGTTAATTTGAATAACTTAGGAAAAACAATGCTTAAATTCTTTAAATTTTTCGTAAAGAGCATTAAAATGTGCATAGCTAACAAAGTTAATCAACAAAAAAGAAAATAAATAAATAATCATGTTATGAAATTTTCTAAAAAAATGCAATAATTTCAAAAAAAGCTCTACGTTTAAAATGTTTATAACGTAAAAACAAATTATCAATTTAGGTATTCTTAAGTAATTCTTAAGAAAATTAACATTTAATACAATAAAATAAAACTTGCAGTGCTACATTACATTACCTTGGTCCAAGGAGTAGCATTATATTGCTCAGAAAAAATGTCTATTACACTTAAATAAATTTTGCTTTGGTCAGAGTGAGACAGGACAGTACTACATTTTTTCAAATTATTCAGCAATAAAGGCACATCCAAATCACATTGTCTACTTAATTTACAAGAAAAGATTTTATACAGCTTTATCACTTCAATCAATGGAAGCAGTTCTTCAAATAATTTTGGTATTGGCAGATCTGAAAAGATTAAATATTGAAAAACTCTTTAAAAAACCAGTGATTTTTAACAATGTAGTGAATTTTATAAACACTAATCTGACAATTTGCATACATAAACTGAGAGACTAAGGTAAAATATATATATATAGTTGAACATGTTATAATTTTCTGCAAAATCCTCCTCCCCCCCCCCAACCCTAAAAAAAAACAAAAAGGTTAATTAGAACCGAAAAGTTACTAAATCCAATTTTGTTGAAACATTGAATTTTCTTATGATTTGATGGTGGTCTGTTGAAAATAATCCTTGTGATAACAAACAATTTATTAATACTTAAAATTTATTATGTATTAGATAAAAGGAATTTTGTAGTAATTGCTTAAAAATTATATTTTTACAACCTATGGAAAAAATTTTGTAATTTTGAATTTAGTACATTGAGAGGCAAGAAAACAAGCTTGAAGAACTAAAAAATTTTAAAGTGGGAGTGAGCAATGCAATTGTCTATCAAGAGTACAATCTGTTTTCAATAATTCATTGCAACAAAAATCAATAGTTATCCCATGTATCCATGTTTGTAAACCAATGGGTAGCTTTATAACATTCTTAAAACATCTGGGCATTTGAGTATTACCTATTGTGAGTAGTTTTCGTTTTTCAAATTCCTCTCTCGACAGTTTCCCACCAGTACATTTTTCTCTTTTAAATTTTAGTTTAGATTCAGAATCATGCTCTACAAAAATATTAAGTCTTTAATCCCAGGTTACATCAGACTACACTTGATTCCTCCAGTTTTCTTCATCTGGCTTGGAAATACTTGCTGACTTACCCACAATCTTGTCAAAAGGAATGGTTTTTTCTTTACTCTGTTCAGACAGCCAACAAATCATACAAAAAACTTTTCTTCAAAACATTCAACTACTCGCCTGGTTTTGCAGTATTACTCCTATCAGAAGAAGACCAATTCTGCTAAATGGATCCCTTTAAAAAAAGTCTATGCTCTCTTTTTCAGCTTGTTACAGCTTTTTAGTTAAATCCAGTTTTTTTCGTTAGCAGTAACAACCATACTGAAATTTTTTTAAATGTTGAGAACTATTTTGACAAGGAAAGTCTATTGCATACCTCCAAAGTGGCCTAATAAATATCCCACTACTAGACTCCACAAAATCTTTTAAAAAATTGTTGGCTACATACGAAGCAATACTTTTTATACATGCAGGAAGCTAGACTAAATAATTATTCCAAAAGACGATTGCTTTGGTAGTTGTACACTTTTGAATTCCGCCCCAATGTTGCACATGGATTAAATTAATCTAATTTCTTTGTGCTAAGTACTAAATATTTCTAAATACTCAAAGAATCTAGGAAAGTAAAATTTCCATTGATTTGCATTGAGACATATTATAAAACTTTATTAATGATAGATATCTCAGAAGTAAAAGTAGAACATATAGGGAAGAGCTAGAAGTGTTAAGTGATTAATCTAAATAGGAAACTCCAACAGGATATTTACTTAGGCCTGTCTATATAAATATGAAACAAAACAGAGATATATTCTTCAAGTTACTAAAAAGAGTTAAAGAGTTAAAAATAATTTTAGAAGTGTCTGCTTTGCTAAAATTTTAAAATGTAAAGGTAATTTCACATCAAGGAGAAGAGTTTTCAATTAATTTAACATTTGACATCCATGGCTATTAATTTAATTTTTCAAAACATTTCAGTGCACAATTAGATAACTTTTTGGCAAAATCCTTTCTAAAAACAAGATTTTATATCCATATATTATAAAAAAAAATGTGATATTGACTATATGCTAAAATAAAACTGAAGAATTAGAAAGTGTTGTCTAAGATTTAAAGATGATTCAAAACAATTTGCATACAGATTATAAATGCAACTGATTCAGAAGGATAAGTATACAGTTTGAACCAAGAATATCAAAATAAAAATTATAAGTAATCAAGAACAAAGAAGCCCAGTGGCTGAGTGGTAGAGCATCCTGTTTCCACACCACAGGTCCGAGGTTCAAACCCCGGGCTGGGCAAGGTTGACTCAGCCTTTCATCACTACAGTGGGTCAATAAATGAGTACCAAGCTTGTTTGAGAACTTAACATTGGGGGTTTTGCGTCAGAATGACCACTCGGCCGGAACATTTGCTCCTCCACCTCAGGGCCCAAGGTCATTTATACTGATATGGGCACAGAAGGCCTGAGTTATTGCACCACTGAGTTAAGTTAATAAAGTACAAAAACATTAATGCAATTTTATAAGAAAATATTGAGAAAAAAATAAGAAAAATAATAATTAGTGATTATTTTTAAAAAGGATAAAAGCTAAGATTCATTTAAAAATATCACAAATTATCTTATAAATTTAAATTTTAAATTAAAAAATTTCATAATATTTTAATAATTTTTTTACATTTTAAAAGTCAAAAAATAATAACAATTTTAAAATAAAACAATAAAATAGTAACAATTTTACTCATTAAAATGAGCTAATAATAAATATTTAATAGTGAAACTTTCAATGCAATCAAGATCATACCCAAAAGTATCAATCAGTCAACAATCATAGCAGAAAATAAAAGGGATCAAAGCTAATGATAGAACAAAAGAGTATTTTCAAAAGAGAATGATTAAATTTCAAATGTCAAGGGATAAAATAGCAAGACATCTTAAAATTTTAAGCAGCAAAAATGTATAAAAATTGATCCCTAATATTTTCTTTCTCATTAACATATTTGATAACATGCAATGCATCTCATGCATTCAATACAAAATTTCTATTTTATATATATTTTTTATAAAATTATATACAAATATATTTAAGTATCTAAATATACTAATATTGCTTGTGTTTTCCATTTAATAAGTCATTTATTATAAAATAAATTGTCACCTTTTAGAAATTTATCCTCTATGATTTCAGTGGCTTCACTGGTTACTCTATTCCAATAATGATGTATCTTATCCATAGCAGGTAAACTCTATATAACATATAAAAATTTTAATAAGGAATATAAATCTAAGTGATGCTAATATTATTAAAAAATTGCTAAACTTACTGGAAATATCAATGACAGAAATGATTTTTTGAAAGCTGACATTTCAGAAGGATCATAAAGAAAATTTGAAAATTCAAAATGATCACAATAATCTATGATGATTTTCACTTGAGTCAAAATACTCAACAGAAAGCTACATATATGATAGCACAAAACACGATGTCCATTCTGTAACATTAGAATTAAAATGATTAATTAAAAAGTTTTTAAAAATAAAAAACAAAAGTCTATTTATAATAAACATGAGAAATATATTATGAATTATGTAAAATAGTGTAAATAATCTATATTTGAATGTGTAATGCATTTATATTACTCTGTTATATTATGTAAAAAATGTAATATTAACAAGCAACGCTGTCCCTTACGTTATAATGGCGTTTCAATAGAAACTTGGCAAAATATTGGCAATAGAACCAAGTTGGCCTCATTTTTGGCGACCAAGTTGGCGAGTTCGGGACTCTCTGGATTCTTTTAGAAGTTAGTGGAGAAATCCACTAATTTCCCGATCTATGACAAGAGCACAACTTTCTCGAAGTTTCGGCCATGGCTATAAATAGAGCGATACTCACTGCAACAGTCTAGTCTTGTTTCAACCAGTGATTAGTGAGCATTGTTGTGACTAGTGATTAGCTCGGCTATGCTTGTGAATAAGCTTATACATACGTGTATTTTAGACACTGCTTATTGAGTCTGAGTATGGTTGAAGGTGTGAAATCCTTCTGGTATTTATTCTGTGAATTTTGCTGTTGAATCCTGTATTTCAAGGATTGATTTTCAACAAATACTCATTGCTCTTAAGGAATTGCCTTGTTGTTTACAACTGATTTTGCATAAAATCCTTGAACCCTAAGCAACGTAACAATATATATTTTTCATGAGTTAGCTAAATTTCATTAAAAAAAATTATTGACAAATGAGTTAATATAATTATATTTCTTTTCAGGAAATTTTATAATTTAAAGCATTTTTGTTATAAAATTTCATAAATAAATATAATTAACTCACCAGGAAAGCTTCAGAAATATCTGAAGGTGTAACAACATCTAGCAAGCAAAATATTTTTGCTATGTTCGCTAGAACTGGAATAGTCCTTTTAATATCAGTTTTGAACAACACTGAAACTGGATTTAAGGATTTAATCACCTACAATAAAGGAATACAATACACCATATGTAAAACAATATGATAAATTAAAATGATCATGATTTAAATTCACTATAAAGAAATACTTTGCAAGAACAATACAAAAGAAATTTTCAATAACAAACAACATCCTTATTTGTTTTATAAAAAGTCAGTGCATGAAAGCATTTAAATTTGTCTGCTTAATTTTCTTCATATTTATGTTATCAGCATAGAATGAAATATAGGTATCACCATCAGTAGCGCACACAGAACTTTTCGGGGGGTCCATGGTCGAAAGTCCCCCAACTCGTATCACACCTCAAGAGAACACCAATTGATTCTTCTGATTTTATCAATTTTGTTAACAAAACACAGTAAAAAATAAATTATTGAATTAAAAATAAGCCCCTTTAGCAAAATGCAAGTACGTCTTGATATATAATAATATACAGATTTTTTTCAATAATGTATAGATTTCTCTTAGCTTTTCAAAATTCTCTTATTCATTACGTTTTAAGATTTGTTTGATTATATCTGAGAAGCATCACATATCTATATTAATGTACAGTTAAAATAAGTATTTATAAATACTTAAACTATGAAGTAATAAGATAAAAAGATAAGTTATGAAACAGATGACTTATTTAAAATATTTAAAATTATATTACAAGAAAAAGAGTATAATTCGATTAAAAAATTTTAATTTAACTTTAAAAATAATGGAAATTAAAATCAGCCCCAAACACAATATTGTAACACAAGCCATCACATTTTTACAAATATTAAACAAAAAATCAAATTAAAGGAGCTTTTTTTTTTAATAATAATAACTAAAGCACGATAATCTTCTCTCCAAAATAGCAGTCATATTTTCCTAAATTTTTGTAATTCAAAAAGGTTTTGTAAAAAACTAACTTTTTTTAAAAAGTCAATTGCTTTCAACCATGATAAAGAAAGTCTAGGAATAAAGTTGTCTTTGAACATTGGAAAGTAAAATTTCAGCTGATCAGGACTTGCTTGAAAAACAGATATTACAAGATCGCTCACCAATGGATCACAGTATGGTATAGGTACAGATTTTAGAACATTTGTAATAACAGGATTATTATTCCTGCAAAAGAAGAACATTTCATTAATATGAGAATATATATTCGGGAATTTAAAAAAAATGAACTGTTGTTGAAATATAAAGATATTTTAACAAAAAGTATCAGAAATGATTTAAAAAATTACTTTGAAAAAAAATTCATATTAAAAGTATGTGTTCATGTGCATTACAGATAATCTACATGGTATTTTAAATGTGTTTATAATAGAAAAAAAAACATTAAATAAAAATTTTAAAATAAAAATCTCATTTAGAATATTATTTAAGAAGGATAACTTAAAATAAAAGGATTACATCAATTACTCTTTCAAGTTTCTTAAAACACAAAATTTCTACCTCAATATATTAACTATACTAATATAAATACACCCCAGAGAAGATCAATATCCTCAAGCCTATATCTGTGTTAAAGGTAATTTGATTTTGTTTTAAAGTCCATGGTTCTGATTTGAAACAAGAGCAAAAGTTTGCAAATTTAATTAATCTAATTTGTTAAATTTCAAGAAAACTTATTGAAATTTAATGCTAATGCTATTGATTTCAAATTTTCAACTTAAAACAGATTCTTGAAAAATATAGAGAATTTGGAACTGAGACTCACAATCGATTTTAGAACAGCATATGATTGCATTAACAGAGAATTTCTGATAAAAGCTATGCATGAATTGAAAATTCCTGAAAAATTTGTTGCACTTGTAACTTTAACTCTCAGAGAAACTAAAATTCAAGTACACATACAAAGTGATTTCACTGAACAGCTTGAAGTGAAAAATGGAATGCAACAGGGGGATGCATTGGCATGTCTCTTGTTTAATACAGCACTTGAAAAAGTAATGAGACTCAAAAATCAATGTTAGGGGAAATATTTTTAATAGGTCAGTTCAAATACTGGCTTATGCTGATAACACTAACATTATTGGCCAAACAGCACCAGCTCTTAAACCTGCATTTATGGCATTAGAACAAAGTGCTAAAAGAATTAACTTATCTGTAAAAGAGAATAAAACTAAATATTTATCTTGTTTAAAGTCCGACTTACAACTTAAGTCACATAAAAATTAGCAATTATAAATTTGAATAAGTTAACAGTGTTACTTATTTGGGAACTGAGATAAATAATAAAAATAAGTTGGCCCCAGAAATTTATAAAAGAATCATTGCTTCAAATAGATGTTTTTATGCCTTGAAGAGTTATTTAAAATAGAGTTTTCTCAAATTAAGAACTAAATTGCTTCTTTATTTAAGTCTTATGTGCAAACTTCCTTTTTTTTTTAGCATATTGCAGTGATGTTCATGGGAAGGGAATAGACCCTGGGGAAAGAGGTTCATTGGAAAGGAAAGTGGGACATTTGTGTTTCCCTTTGCCTCAGTTGCAAACATGCTGCGGTTGAAGCAACAGCGTGCTTTTAACCGTGGAGGTGTATTTCTCTAACAGTCGGTCAGCGATTGCAGTGCACCATGCCTTTTGTCAGCACTTTGATATCATCCTCAAAGTCATGTTCCTGGTCGGAAATATGTTTTAATGTGGGTGGATGCCTTCTGAGAAATGGGGAATATCTAAAGAAAGGACTTCTAAAGACAGCCAGAACACCTGAAAATGTGGTACGAGTATGTGCATCTATTCTGCGGTTACCCAAGCATTCTGTGTGTAAACATGCAAGTTGCCCTTGTGATGTAGTCCTGTTCTCTGTGCCGAATTCTTCGCTGGGAGCTCCATTTTCACCCATACAAAATGTTGGGGTCTAACAACTTATGGAGCAGAATTACATAACCTGACAAACATCTTTGTGAGCAGCTACTTGACACCTTGCAGAATGATGCAGTTGTGTTCTTGGAAGAGGTGCATTTTCATTTCAGTAGCTGTGTGAATAAACAGAAAAGGTGGTATTGAACAACAATCCCAAAGAACTATATATAAGGCTCCTTCATTTGGATTGTTTCACAGTATGGTATACCCTATCAAGAGTAGGATTATTGGTCCATACTTTTTTCAAGAAAACGGTGAAGCGGTTACCGTCAATTCAGAGGGGTATGTGACAATTTCCAACAATTCTTACCTGTTCTCCAAGAAAGGGATCTTGACAATGTGTGTTTTCAACAAGATGGGGCTACAGCCCATACCTCTAAAGTTTCCACAGATGTTTTGAGAGCAGCATTCTTCAAAAACTTATCTCCATGCAAGGGGATGTAAATTCACATATGTGCTCACCTGATTTATCCCCTGTGGGGTTATCTCAAGTTCCTGGCTTACCAAGATCATCCCTGACACTGGAAGACCTAACAATCAATATCTGAACTGAAACTAACAATACCCTAATTGATATGCTTGAAAAGGTGACTCAAAGTTTTAGACGTTGACTGTTCTAATGTATTGACCACAGAAGGCAAACTTTTTAGACGTGTTTAAAACTGTGCCAGTTCAAAAAAGTTGAAAAAAACATGTAGTGTGTTTTATTGTATTTTCAAAACAGGAAGTTCCCATGCCCCATTCTGTACAATTTATACGAAATTTTTAATATCTTTTAATATATTCTTCTTATCACAATTTGTAAATACAAATAAAATAGATAATGAAGGTAAACAGTGATTATGCAAATTTTGGTGGTACTCCCACAGGTAACATAGAATAGAAATAAGTATTTGTCTTAAACTTGCACATCCCAGGAAAATACATCTCATAAACAAACAAACAAAAACAATTAAAATTTTCATTAATTTTAAAATAAAATAAAAAAAACTCATTTTGAATGACAGTACATGGTACACATTACATTTCTGTTATAAAGCTAATGCCATGAAAGTAAACAAATTTTCTCATAAGGGTTATACACATTTATTAACTATTCACCTATATATAAACCTGTGTTGCACCAAAAAATTTGTTTTGAAATAAGTTAATTTAAACATACACATGAAAATATTAGATTGGTGCACATGAAATGTCCGTCCCCATTTTTATTATGCTTTTGTTTCCAGCATAACCTCCTTTATAGTAGTATTATCCACTGTCAAAGTCATTTCAACAAAGCAGATTTTCTTAAAAGCGTTACATTTTGTTACTTGTTTTATGTAATTTTTAAAAAATTAGTATAAACTTGGTAATAATGAAGCAAAATCTGCATACCGTATAAACCAAGCACTTGAGGAGAATACTTTTAATGATCAAAAAGTACAGCATTGGTTTGAAAAATTTCAGTCTGGTGATTTTTCCATATGGAAAAGACCCAAAATATTTGAGAAAAATTATACTTTGAAAGCACTGGTGAAAACTAATCCAACTGTATCTGTTATACTGCCAATACATTGAAGAAACACATGAAAAACTGAAAATTATAAGCCCAACACTTGTTGATTGGCATGGCCCTATACTTCTCCATGACAACAGCCACATTCACCATACAAAAAAAAAACTGTGAAACTAAATAAATTCAAATATGAAATTTTGCAGCTTCCAGTTTATTCACCGGATCTTTCACCAACCAATTTTAATTTTTTTTTTAACATTTAAAAACAGATTTTATGAGCTAAACAGTATGAAGTTGAAAAATTTGACATCAGGAGTTCATTGATTCTTAAGATTAGAATTTCACTTAAAAATCCGACATTTCAAAAGCACCAACCTAATTTATTGATAATTATGAAAATAAGGCCTACAAGAAGAAGACTTAAAATAATATTGCAATTTCTGTTAAAATGCAATAACTCTTTATAAATGTTTGTTTTGAATGGCACTTTATTAAGATATAAACTAATAATAATAAAGATACATACTATTTTTTAAAGACACAGGTGCAATTACTAACCATTTGAAATTCATTGAAAAAAAACAAGTTTATATAAAAGTTTAAACAACAAGGGGCAATACAAAATCAAAAGAACTATGATTTAAACATATTTATGAATTCTTTTCATAAACATCCAGTATTATTCTTTTAACCCCTTAATAGTCGCATAATTTTGAGAAAAAGGTCATAAAAGTGCCTATTTTTTTATTCAAGAAAATTATTTAAACAATGTATGTTCATTTTTAAATTTTAGTTTAATTTTTAGCTTGAAGTACAAAAAATTAATTTTTTAAAGAAAAGTCCATGTTTAGGGTTATTATGGCTAAACGTTGGTGTTTCAGCAAAGAGAAAAAAAATTGAAAAACGTGTTTCAAACAATAATGGAGAATTTACACTTATGCAAAATGTAAACACACATTTGTAATTTTTTTGTGCAATAAATTTCAAAGCATGAGATGCAAAAGCCAACATCACAATCTGATCAGTAGTACCAAGTTTCCTTCCTGCATCTCTTATTGTTTTCATCTCTTTGGGAACAACAAAACTTTGCATTATCTTAATTGTTGTCACTTCTTATAAGTTGAGGCATTTGATAAGAAGCAGAATGGTGCTGGTGAGGTATAAAAGTTGTCTGTTATCAGACAATATTCTTGTCTTAGCAGTGGTTTGATGAGTGAATTGATTGGAGCAGATTTTCTTATTCCAGATCAAAAACCATACTTTTTCCTGTATAAATTAATTTGTGACCATATATACTCTGGACTTGATTTGCATAATAAACAAGATTTTACTCCAAAACAAGATCTCTTTCAGGCATATATTGTCACCACACTAAACAACTTTTGTACAGTATGAGAGTTTCATCCATTACAATATCACGTACAGGAGTTACAACTCTTTGAAACAATGCCTTCAGTGCTCTAACACTGGCCAAATTTTAAATTTGGGATTTGGATGTGTGTTAGAATTGAACGTTTCATTATCTAAAAAGTGCAGAAACTTGTGTATTTTGAAAAATATATTACAAGGCATTTTGCTTCAAAAAAAAGGTGTTGAAATTAAATGTTTATTCCTCCCGTACATTTATGTGTCTGGTTTTTTTGCAATACCTTGCAAAATAATTGCACTCAGAAATTTCATAATTTTTTTCTTCGTGACAGGTATCCAAGGTTTTCTTTTTTTGATTAGGTAGAATCCTGGAGAATTTCGGCATATATATTCATTTCTGAAATGATGAGACCCACTAAACTGCTTTTTTAAAAATACTCAAAATATTGTAAAACACCAGAACTTGGATCAAAATTTGTATTTATCTTTGGTGTTCCTAAAACCTTAAAACATAGGGGTGCATGATCTACTAAAATAATTTTAGTCCACGCTCGTCCAGGCAACAGTACAGATCCATCATCATTGCTCTCAGATTCACTAACCAAACTTCCAAAACAATCAGTTATTTCAGAATCACTCTCAGATCCATTTATACTAAAAGTAGAATCTGATTTGCTTCCCGTCTCAAACTCCATATAATGTATAAAATAATAAATATATATATGTATTATCACAGAATGCAATGCATGTGTTTACACGAAGAGCGGAACTAAGTAACTGAGCTAAGGTTACAAAAACATATTGCTAATATATATGTTTGATTGTGCTGATGTCTAGTTTAAGATAAATTAACTACCTCTAAACATGTTGCTAATAATCTGGTAAGCTATCTGGTGTATAGATTATGAAATAAACATGATTCTGGGCATAAGAAATAGATATTTTTAATCTTTTTGGTGTGGTACTTTTGAACACTCCAGCCAAGAAATATCATGGGTGCAAGAAATAGTAAGGGAAATTTTACCCCGTGATTTTGACAGGAGCAAGAAGGAAGGGGTTAAGATCTAGAAAACTATTTTATGATTTTAAAAAACATCAGCTTCAATACAAGAGCACACTTAATTTGTCCAGTGAAAACATAAAATATAGAAAATGCTTTAAGAATTACTAAAGAAAAATAATTAACTATCAAAATTTAAAAAGCAATAATGGCACTATACCTTCCTTTAACTCCACAAGTTGGATCAGAAAATATAATTCCATGTTTATGAGAACATAATAGAGCTAACAAAAATTTGTGGACACAGGAACGAACTTCTGCTGCTTCTTCATCACTTATTTCCTATTAAGGGTATTTTTTTTCTTTTTAATATTACCAATTACACTAATTACAAGAAAATAATCAGAAAAGAACATTTAAAATATACGCATACATATGCTACAGTATTATATTCTTTTCCTCCAAACTTTCTTTTTCTTCGATCATTTCTTCTCAAGGGACCTTTCCACAAATACAACTGAGTAGCAGGTTTCAAGGAATGGTCATTGAATAGGTTAAGTTTTATAGTTTGGGGAATGTATGGCTCTTCAATAACCTAAAATAATAAAGTTCATTTTCCATAAAATAACTTTTTCAAACTTATTTAGATATGTTTTTCTCATTTTTACATAAAGAAATGAAATTTTTTAAAAATTAAATATATATAGTATTGTTAAATAATTAAATTAATTTCAAAATAAAAGAAAAACTAATATCTTATTGAAATACAAAATAATCACACTTAAATAGTATTTGTTTTTTACACTATAGGTATTTCAAATCTTTTCTTAACTACATCATTTTTAAAAAGCCTTAAAAATTGAAAAATACATACATATACACGTAATGTATCCAATACAAGAATTATTGTAGACACACGATCTGATAATAATCCATGCAGAATTAAATTGAAGAAACCTATAAAAGAAAATACATTATAAAAATTAATTACCTATACAGTATGATTAAAAAAATTCAAAATCATTTTTAAAATGCTACATATTTAAGAAATGAATTAAAATAAAAGTTCAGAAGAGTAATTAAAATATTTTATTTTTTCACTGTCTAATTTTCTACATCAAAACTTCATAATTTAATCAATTTTACAGTAAAATTCATTTATCTAAAATTATAGTACACCTTAATGAAAGAATAATGAAGAAAAAATTATACCATTACAGAAGGGGGGACGGATAATTTTTGGTTAAAGTCCAACAACAAGGAAAAAATACATTTTATTGAACATTTAGGTACAAAAGGAATAAAAACACAATTTGTGCCCATAAGCAAAAATGAATAAAAAAGGTGTTTCCTTCAGAGAAAATCATTTTTAGTAAGAAGTATGGTTTCCTCCGGATGACCAGCAATGTTGAATACCTTTGAGGCATGGAGTTCATGAGGCAATTAACCGCTTTCCTGATTATCTCGAGTTAACTTGAATTTGTATATATTGCAGTTAATTATTATCCCAAGAAAACTTGGGTGAAGCAGAATTTGTCAGTATGATTTTACTTGGCCTGGAGGAAATGAAAAAAAATATTCAGCTTTGATTGGCAGTTTGCCAAGTTTTGTTGGTTTCGCAGTTATTTTGGTGGGACTGGTCTGGTGTTTTCCCTATTGTATAGCATACGACGGTTTGTGAATTAGTAATCTGTATAGGATAGTTGTGTTGGAAAAACAAAATAATGGTGATGATGCAAGATAGCGAAAGCAATGATTTTTCAGGTGGACATTGAAAATAGTGGAAGTGATTCTTCTGTATGTAGCCTTATTGAAGACAATAGTTCAAGTGATTTGGATTCGGAGGATTTGCAGGCAGCTCGTCAATGGTGCATAATTCAAAAAACAAAGTTGCCACCTGCACCTGCTCATTTTACTTTAACTGCCAACGCAGGTATGAATTTCAATATTGATATCTGTAATGTTTTGGAATTTTTCTATAAATACTTTGATAGTGAATTTATTGACATTATTGCAACTGAAACAAATTGATATGCTGAAGAGGGCGCTTGTAGATTGCATTCAGAGCCATAGTGTTCAACTTCTCAAAATGAAATAAGACTTTTTTGGGGAATAACTATTTTTCAAGGTGTTACAAAAAAAACCAGATCTGCAAGATTATTGGAGTAAAAATCAGTAGTGGAATGCACCATTTTTTGCAACAACATCACACAGACAATTTTGTCAGATAACGCAAAACTTGCACTTCAGCATCAATGATATATATGATGCAAGTATACATCCTTGCCCAAAACTAAAAAAGATATGGCCAATCCTGTAACATTTACTTGAGAAGTTTCAAAGTTTGATTTTACCTGAACAAAATATAATAGTTGTAAGTTTACTTTATAAAAGAAAGACTTAGGTGGGTGCAGTACATCCCTTTGAAGGGAGTGCGATTTGGAATAAAGAGTTTCTCACTGTTCGAATCTAAGAGTGGTACATGTGGAATGTCCTTATATACAGTGGAATGGGAACTAATTTTGATAATTCCTTCGATGGTCGTCCTATGTCAACCTGAGTTGTGATGACTCTAACAAAACTAATGCTGGACAACGGATATTGTCTTACCATGGACAATTTTTATAATTCACCAGGTTTCACTGATACATTAGTCAAAAGGAAGACTACAATTAAATAGAAAAGATTTACATCGAGATCTAAAGACAAAATTAAAAAACGAGAAATTATTGGGTATCATAGAGAGAAAGTAACTGTAATGAAATGGAAAAATAAGAAGCATGTTAGTCTAATTTCCCCAATACATATGATCAAAATGCAGGATGTGATAAATAAATGAGGAGACCAAGGCCTAAGTGTGTATTGACTACAATGACAAAAAGGGTGATGTAGATAAAATCTATCAGCATTTAGCTGCTTATTCTACATCTAGAAAAAGAGGGAGAAATATTATAAGAAGCTTTTCTCCCATTTATTGGATTTGTGGAATTCCTACATTTTGTACTGTACTGATCGTGAACTTCCTGATTTAAGGAGGTTCGCGATCACCTAAACAATTCAGAATGGAATTGGTTGAAAAACTAATTTCAGAAAATCATCATGACGAGTTTTCTGCCACATCAGGAAGACCCAGCATTAGTCCTTCACCACTCAGGTTAACCTCAAGGCATTTCCCAATTATTCCTGCTACTGAAAAAAAAATCAAATTCAACAAGACTAGATATCAGTGCACAGAATGTCAGGTATCACTTTGTGTTGTTTCAAAAACTATCATTTAGAAAGTAATATTTAACTTTTTTTCCCATTTGCCCAAGACAACTTGGGATGGTAAACTAATATTAAAACTTACATAGTTTGTTTCCTTTCCTAATATGTTATAATAAAATTTAAAAATGTGATGACTTTTTGCAATGTTTTTCAAAAAAATTTGTAAGGGAGACGGTTAATAAGGAACTGGGGTATTGTGTCCCCTTCCTTCAGAAGAGTCCTTTCCAGTTCTTAGAGAGATCGTGGGGGTGGTAGAAAGCCAACAACTCATTTTCCTAGAATGTTCCTAGCATGCTGAATTGAGTTCATGCCCATGAGCACTTGCCATTCCCATTCATGATTCCTTCCTGAAAAAGGAAATTATTCACCAAATTAGCATGATGTGGTCTGCAATTGCCATCCATTAACATGGTCATCTCCAATTGCTGTAGTGGAAGTGACTACAATAGGTCTAAGGATCTCATGCCTATATTGGCGAATAGTGACAGCTCCAATCTGAATGATGCAGAGATCGATGCACCCGTCAATGGAGATGCCAGCACAGATCATTACTCCCCACCACCAAATCTTGCATTTCTGAGCATAAATGCAAGATTGTTCCTTGGGGCACATTCCCCCCAAATGAACATACGCATATTATTAAGCTCTACAGAAAAATGGGACTTGTCAGAGAAAAAAATATTGCACCATTTATTTCTATTCCAGTTCACATGTATTGTTGCCCCCCGTATCTTGATGTTAACGTAACACATAACAATAAATGGCGAGTATATAGACCTATTGTGTGGTGCTGGTTTCAAACAGATTGTGCTGAAACTGTGGTGCCAGTAGATGAGCAAAGGTTTATTGAAGAAGAGTGGCATTCATATTTTGGTGTGTCTGAGACAGCAATAAAAATTTATCTCTATTGAACATTGTTGCAAATCAAGGACCTTGTCCTGGTTTTAAGCCAGAATTTCCAGTTTCCAAATAATGTTTCCAGATCGTGGAAATCACACTTAGGGAAACTCCAGGGGCTTATGCTAGTTTTGGCCCTCTAGCTGACCAACAACTTTACTACCATTTAATATGGTTCAATGACTTTGTTGAGACTCCTCACTCCTCAAAACAGCACATTTACTGAATGTCAGTCATTCTTTTCTGCATTATCTTTTATTAAGTTGAAAGCCAAATTTAATTTGCTTTCCACTAAAGTATCACTTTTGATGTCAAACTCAAAATTTGCATACTCCAGATTGAAAATGAGAAAAATTAGCATTGTGATTTCTTCAATTTCAAAAAAAAAAAAATTCGCTTTTACCAGTATTTTATGTAAGATTTACAATATCCTTCAATTGTTTTGAGCAGTGTAAATTAGGAATTGCTTTAAAACTTTAAAGAACTGCAGGAAGATTTTTAAGTTTTTTAAAACATTTAGACATCATAGGGTTATTATCAAAAGAATTAGTCAAAACAGTCAGAGGCACAATACCTCAGAACAGATGAAAATGGAAAGGAAAATGTGTCACATAGTAAATAAAAATCTTAGGCTAAGAAGTTATTGAAGAATAACTGGCCATTTTCTATAGAAATAATTACGGTGTCAGAGGTACCTTAAACCAAAAGTACTGTTGCGACAGCACGCTCATGATGCCACAGATGTGTGTAGAAAAAATTTAAAGTTTACCTTTTTTTTTCTTTGCAGCTGATTTAATTTAAAATGGAAAACATTTTTTTCTTGCATATTTAAAAAAATATAATTAAAATTAACTCAATAATTATTTATAAATTTGTGGATGTAGAAATATTTTAAAAATAATATAATTCTTATTTGCCAAATATTATTCTTTAGCAGATGATTTATTTTGTAATTTATTTCTTGGATAATGTAAAATGTTTTCTGGCAATAGAATGGAATTTCAGTTAGTTAAAGTACTGTAAATAAAATATTGGCTTGGAAGATATTCTGAATTAAAATTTGTCTCATATTTACCACTAATTCCACCTAACTGACTCACATTCTTCACTAATAAATCTACAGATGGATTCTGTTTACCAAACAAGAAAAATTTGACATTGAAGAATCTTTTAACCACCAGAATGATCATGTGCACACAAAGAATGCCCAAGAAGCTAAAGAGAAAAAAATTTGCTCAGCTTCTGGCTTTAATAATGGTTTGTCAGCTACAAAAGCATCTCAGGAATTCACCTTTTCCAGAAAAGAGTGAAAACATGGCAAGTTTTTTTCAAAAAACTATTTTACAACCAACCATGTAGCCCCTGAATATAAAACTGTTCAGTGGAAATGCTTTTCAACAGGACTCAGTATCAAACTTAATAGAACACGAAGAATAGCCTTCCAATAGACCTGATTTAAATTTATTCGACTAAAAAATTCTGATCAGCATTAGAGACAAAGGTATGCCAAAAATGGCATCTTAATTTTAATAGTCTTAAATGTTCTTGAAGGAGAACAATGATGGAAATTTCAATGGTGGCAGTGTGTGGAGTGGCCAGAGACTTAAAGTCTGTGTGAAGTTAAAAGGAGCATAATGTTGAATTTAAAGGCAAATTTGTGACAAATCTATACACGTCCTTCCTCTAATCCACTTGGGAAATCTTTGGGCTATCAATTGAAATTAATCACAACTAACCCTTTTGAAGATGAAAACGTGATATGCAGATTAGGTCGGGTTTTTTTGCATAAGTTTTCTATCTATTTAGATGGATAAACAGAGTTATATGGAGATTGAAATATAGAGAATCTGATAATGAGGAGAGATAGCTATTAATCAGGTATTAGTATATTTGAAGGCGCGTTTTGAGCATTAAATAGTTGAAGATATTAAAGTGATGATTGGTCACCCATAGCTAAATTATAACTCAAATATTTATAGTAGTAGATTGATCCCAAAAAAGAAGGATCAATAAACAGAAGTCTTTTCATAATTCGCGTCTCTCGTGGTTTATTCCCCTATTGCTCTTAATTAGGAGAACACCTCTTCTAGTTTGAATATTAGAATTGTGTCTGTTCATAATTTGTGTGTTGATTAAATAGTTGAAAGGTATTATGGCGAGTCATCCTTCACTTCCTCCCACATCTCTAGGCAGGGCCAAGAGTAGGTCGCACCCCTCATAAATTAAAATTTTAAAACAATTTCATTTTAAATTTCACTGAAGTTTTATAATTCAACTATTTTATATTTGCATCAGAACTTATGGTATGACTAGGTAGACTTTTCTAAATGTCATTTTACAAGGGACATTCTGAAACTTTCTTCCTTTTTTTTAAATATAAGATAGTACACTAGTTGAAGCATGCAATCACCATAAGCAACTATATTTTTTTCTGATTAAATGCTGGAAGTAGCATCAGCGGAGGAATGACACATATGCAGAGTGCTGAAAGAAGGGAGTATTAGCAGAATGACGTGACATACCAGAGGAAATTTGAGTACAAATCATGATGATAAGCATGTACTGACAACATGACCCCCAATGGAAGTGTGCACTGTTATCCAATAAGTATGGAAAAGCAAGAGTAGTGTATCCGTCATTCATTGATGCCTAGAGAGCATGTATTGTAAAGAGAACATATTTCACCAAACGGTTCATTGTTGGTGTAGCATGTTCAATGAAAGGCAGAATGCTGAGGGTGAAGATCAATGTGGGCCTCCCTCCACATTCACAAATGAAAACAACATTGCTAGAATACAGGACACAGTGTTAATGAACAGGCCTATAACGACGTCAGAGTGATGTCTATATTGTACAGTGTTAAAGTTCAGTTTCATCACATGACCTATGGTGTTTTGGGTTAATGAAAAGTGAGATAAAGAGCTCCAAAAGAAACGCATTCCTGTTCAGAATTCTTACAGGCTGTGTGCCATGGGTGCACCACACTACCTCAGAAACCAAGGCTGCCTTAATGATGTGGAAACATCCAAGTTCACCAATGAGGAAAAAAATGCTAACATACAAAATCAGTACTGAGGTGCCGCAGGCTGTGCAACAATTCTTTGCATAGCAGCGCACCAAGTTTTGCCAGAGTGGTTTCTTCAAACTGAATGTAAGCAGCGACAAATGTCTCAATGTTAGTGGTGACTGTGTCAAAAAATAGTGCAAGGTGTACAGTTCATGATTGCATGATGTAATTTTTTGTGACAATATAGCTCTTATTAAAAAAATGATTAAATTTACTATATATTAATATTCGATTTCTGGATCTTCAACAATTCTTTTGGTGTTTATCAATAAATATTTTTCTTTGATTTTGTTCACTTACCTACAATAATCTAAATATAACTACTATCTCTTACATTATGATTCACTCTTCAAGGAAGAATGATATAACATGAGTTCACAAAACTTGTAAACATAGATTTAATAAAAGGAAAAGCAGACAAAAAAAATAGATCAAACAAAAAAATTTGGAAAAATCTACTATATTAAGTTACAGAGGTATTGAGAAAGTTAGACAAATGCATCTATTTGATGCAAAAAATGTGCAGCACAGCTATAATTGGAAAGGTATAAAAATATTACCCTTGGTTTCTACCATCTTCCTGATGACATTTTTATTGCAAACTGTAACTATTAAAATGATAAGATTCAAAAATGCAGTTCGAATATCTTCATCTTCCTGCAAATTAAAAAAAAAAAACGTAAATTTTTTTATTATTTTTTTTAAATTACCATAAATTTAAATCAAGCATTCAATATTTTTGAATAATCTCACTGCTTATTTATACTTATTGTTCCCGTATATGAATGTTATCTAAAATATATATACATGCAAAGTTCACAATTAAGTATACAAAGAATTTTCACTTTTTTTAAAGTTAACATTTAAATGAAAAAGAAATATGTGCACCTGACCATCTGTGTTGTAAAATTACAAGGATTAAAAGAAATGAATGATACTCCACAATTTGACAGAACACATGGTATTTTATATCAATCACATAGTCCTATTAAAGAAATTAATCAAGAGCACTTATCAAGTGCTTGGATTTAGAGAATAAATTTTTTTAGAATAATTACCTGTGGCAGTATCCACCAAAGGATCCACTTCCTGTTATGGAACTAATGGCATCTCAATGGTCACAAAGTTTCGTGTGGGAATGTATCCAAGACTGGACAATTTGATATTTATGTTCTAAGGCAAGTCAACCTTTAACTTTGTCTAGCCAACAGATAGGTGACCAGCACAGTTCCCATGTCAATCTCCAGTTTCAAAGTCCACGGAATGAGGAGTGACAAGGACCAATGGCCAAATAGTAATCCCAACTACGCCCAAACAGAAGTTATTCCACATCATGTGAGGTTTGGAAGGGCGGGTGACGTATTCCTTAAAGAGACATCAAAAGGGGAAACCCAAACACACTTTTACACTCTCTGCAATGCCTCGACACACTCCAACAGATTTTCTCATACATACAGAGACCTTTTAAGTTCTCCAGATAACGAGCATCCCAATGTTGTCCTAATGCAGCCTTTCACTGGAGAAATCCAGTCTTGTTAACACCTAAACAGTGCCTTAGAAGTCTTAAACTACATAATACAAACATATTTGCAACAACTGCATTGATAAAACAAAGGTTATGAATATATAACACTGTATTTTTATACAAATACTAATTTTGTTTTCAGTGCAACAATGATCATATTCATGGTAGTCAATAATAAGCAAGACTTGTTTTCTCAGAACAAAACTTTTCTAACGATTAATGGCAGATGCGATTCACAAAAGTTTTGACTGCGAAAGTTGAGTAACAATAAAAAACATTGATCTCAATTCAACAAGATTACCAAAAAGACAACATGGAACTGCGAATTGCATGCAACATTAATTTTTTTCATAGGCAACTTATTCTATTTCTCTTATTGGTAAAGTACTTAATAAACATTTTGTTGTAACAAACTATTATCTGTACAGAGACTAGTGAAACTATTGCTGCTTTTCGCATGCAAGTTTGAGAATAAAATTACTGTATTTACTCGAATTAAAAGTCACACTTTTTCCCAATATTAATGCTACTAAAAATTGAATGTGGCTTAGAATTGAAGGGAAAAAATTCATTGTGCAAGACACTCGAGAGTAATTACAGGTTCATGCAAGTATTTGAAAGTTTATAATATTGATAAAATAACTAATTAATCATTTCTTATTAGTTGTAGTTTAAAATTTATTTTAATTTTGTAAAACTGTATATCAATAAACCATTTTATACTATTTTTCATTTTTCACAAAAATTTGTTGAGAATTTGGGGTGCAGCTTTACTGCTTTCTTAAATTTAATGTTAACTTCTTATTTATCTCATTGTATTTTCAATCATGCAAAGAATTTTGACATCTTGGGTTGTTACATAGAATAGTGATATCTATGTATTTTAGATGTCTAGAGTATTTGAAAATGCAATGACTTTGTACTCATTTAAAAAATATGACAAAACTATCTTTTATTTTTATAGTGGTATACAAGTTTAATGTACATTATATTAAAGATACTTTTGCATATAACACATAGGAATATTTTTTATTAATTTTTAAAAAAGGTATTAGTATAATAATACAACCATGAAGGCAAAGTTAAATTACTTCCTATCACGAAAAAAAAATTTCAAAGTGACATTTGTAATAAAACATTTAAATATTTAATAACTTTTTAAAAATTTTAATTTTTTACACAGGTCTGTACATTTCCCCCACACCATCATTTCACTACAATAAATTAACGAAATATTTAGAGCAAACATGTTTTTTTCGTTTCTTTACATTAAATTCAAATAAATTTATCAAGATTTAATTCAAGATGGATTTAAAGTACCTTTCTGCTTGTTTTTTGTGCCATTTTGCTGATTTTCAGACTGATTGGAGCATTATGATTTTGAAAATTGGTCAAAATTGACTCATTTTAGGAGGGGGGGGGGGAGGAATCAATCATGCATTTTAATATTTTTAATTAATATCTTTTTAACTAATTGTAATTTTGGAATCTTTTCCTTGGGTCATTTCCTTATCTTTTAATACTTTTGTTGTACTTTTGCATTTGGTAATTCATGAGAAGACAGGCTCACATAGATACATGCATTTGTTTACTCATGAATTTTAAAACTGTAGCTGTCAAGATAAATAATACATCAGTGTGTCGACATGTGCACTTAGAAAAGTGTGTGTTTGAAGTGAGGTTAATATAATAAACCCAATTATTGCAAATTATAGCCATTAATTATTATTAAAAACTGGTTAGTCACATTGACCATGCCATTATATATATATACATACTGCTGGCCACACAAAATGCAACACCAAGAAGGACCAGAGATATCACAGCAAAACTTATTTGGCAGATAACATGTTGTACAAAGATCAAACGATTAAATTTACAGCCTCTTGTGACATGTGGATGATGACAAAAACAGTAGTTATTGTAGCAGCCATTGTTGGCTATAATCACTGCCACGTGCCTCATCATAGAATCAAAGAGGCTTTGGATGTATCCTTGGGGTATAGCAGTCCATGCGGTTTCCCCATATTGCCAAAATTGATCTGGTGTAGCAGCGGCTGGTGTCTATTGGGCCAGTCATTGTGCAAGCATGGACCACACATTTTTGATTGGCGATAGATCAGGAGAACAAGCAAACTAAGGAAGCAATTCAATCTGATGGGAAAAGAAGAGCTCTTGAACATTGTGTTCACGTGTGGTTGCTCATTATCCTGTTGGAATATGACTGATGGCAACCACTAATTGTATGGAAGGACCATGGGATCCAGCATCTCAGATGGTAGTGCTGGCTGTTCAGTGTACCAACAATGCATACTAGAGGGGCGCAGCAGTGAAATCCAATACTATCCAAAACCATGATACTGTGTGCAGGACCACTGTGGCAATGCATAACACAACAGTTCAGCAGTCTCTCACCACGGTGTCTCCAAACTCAAATCTGACCATCATGATGTTGCTGACAGAAGTGGGATTTGTCAGTAAACACAATGTTGTTCCATTCCATTGTCCATGTCCACCGTTCATCGCACCATTGGCGGTGCAAATGCCTATGGTATCCAGTCAAAGAAAAACAAAGCAATGGATGCATTGCTGACATATCACTCTGGTACAAACGGCGTTGAATGGCACGAGCAGATACTGAATGATGTCCTGTCAGTCCGTCATTTCTTCCTGCATCCAGCAATGACAAATCCACATCACAGATCCTTGATTTCGTCCAATATGTTGACCAATTTTTATGAAGGATAGAATTCCGAAAAACTTGGTCAAAAGACACTCAACGCATTCCAAGAGACATAGGTAAACAGCTTACACATAAAAAAAATGCAAGAAAAAAAATTGCCATACTTCAAATCATTAATTTGTTCTCCTCTTACATAGCACTTGAGGGTGGTGCTACGGTTGCCTGTGATGTGCTCTTCTGCACTATAATGCTAATGATTTTGTTACATTTGAATGTACTTCAATCCAGTAAAAGAATGACTTCTTTAAGTTGAATAATTTTATTCTCCAGTAAAAACAAATTTTAAAGAAAGGAAACTCAGAGATGTAGTGCTGGCTGTTCAGTGTACTGGCAATGCATACTAACATTTTTGAAGCTGCATCAGACACCAGACTGGACTAGACTAACGTTTTTTTTATTTTCAATGGCAGATTATGAACAGTTACAGCATGTATAAAGAAAAAAGAATACAAAAGAAAAAGCTGAAACAGAGTTCATCAATCTAACATATCTCTAACTTATCAGTAACGATCGGCGATAAATGTCTTGTGCAGAGCAGAACAGTGTGTTGTTATTGTTGTTGCTTATCCACTTGGCCTAGATCACAAACTAGACCAAGTCTAAGAGACCGTGTCGTGCCCAAGTCCTGCTTTGCTGTCTCATCGTGGCAGGAGGGTGACCCTGGACAGGGTGGGTGAAGTACGTCGGGAGAGTATTCTCCTGGTAGGGCCACCCAAGGCATGAAGGCCACCCCACTATGTCCAGCTAAAGCCTAGCAGGCACCTAGAGGATAAGTCAGACTTCAACCCCTGTGGTTCCTCACTGAATTGAAGCTGCTTCTTGCCTTAACCATGGACCAGTTGCAGAACAGTGTAGATGTGCAGAGTCCCTGACCTCTCCAGAGCTGCACAGTGTATATCGGGGAAGGAACAACGTTGATTCTATACAGATGGGTTCGCAGGCAGTCATGTCCAGTGGCTAGGTGGAATTCAGCAACTGTTCTGTGCCTTGGGCCATTATGCAAATTCAGGATAGCATTCCTCCCAAACTTGTAGGAAACACAGTTTTAGAAGTCAGGCTTTAATTGATCTTTTAATAAGATTTTTAATGGATTAGAAGGACATAGGATGAGAAAACTTTCTGCATGACAAGAACACCCTTTTTAGCCAGGAAGTCAGCTTTCTTGTTACCTGGAACCCACTGAAGGACTATAGTTTTCCCAAGTGATGACAGAGGTTTTTAAGATCATGATGACAATCCAATATGTCCTGTTTTATGGGATAGTTATCAGAAACGATAGCCAACAGAGCAGCTCTTGGGAATAGACTAATGTAAAACACAAGAATTTTCTATTCATACATGTCGCCACCTAGTGGCAGAAATAAACAACATTTATGTAATGAGAAATAACATGTTTCATTGGTGATTTATGCAAATGAGCCGGCTCATATTTTTCTCAGTTAGCAAGCATGAGAATAAAAGTTATTAAATTTATTTAATAAAGGGATAATTAAAATTTAATGGAAATCCTTAAAGGAAAAGTGCTAGAATTTATTTCTAACAAAATTAAATTAATTTCCAACAGATTTGCATATTTCATTGCTGCCAACTCATGTTGTAAATTTCACATAGTTTGCATGCTTCCATCAGGGTGTTGCATTTTGTGTGGCCAGCAACGTATATAATGGTCTTACTGACTTCTTAACAAAATGCCTTTATTTTAGATAAGAATGTAGTAGTCCAGAAAAAAATAATAGACAAGTAGAAATCCAAATATTTATTTGTGTATTTTTAAACAAAACAAGAGTGCAAATTTTATGCGACTCTTTGCTACAAATGCTAACTGACAAAAGTAGCGGAAGAATCTTTTCCTACACTCAAATACAGAAAAATATAATCGCCTGTTCAAGCGAAGAGAAAAATAAGTTATTTTTAGAAATTAGGTAAGCGGTCTTAAGGAAAATTTCTGATCACCAAGGCATGTGTAAGCTAGAAATTCCCTAGAAATCGTGAATAAATCTGTCAGCATACAGGTTTTAATCCTTTTAGTGTAGAATTGAAAATAAACTTCTCAAAATGTAGGGTTTAATCCTTTTAAGGTGGGAAAAAATGTGACTGGCATTTAGAAAAATATTTGTAATTAAGTTCTAGAACCAAATAAGCAAGATTAAAATTTATATTAAATAAGATTGTAACATATATATATATATATCATATTGCCATATTTTTGAAGTTTGTGAAAAATTCATTAAATACAAATGAACTACTATTAAAAAATGTCAAGATGTAAATATTTATAAAAACATTAGAAACTAAACACCTATAAAATGATAACAGTTTTCTACAACAAAGATAGAAATCACACACGATTACTATAAAACACTGATGTTGGGTTACTGAAATTTGGGGAACAATCTAGTTTTGACAATTGCTAACATGGTTAATATGTAAGTACCCATTAAGAAAAGAGAGAAAAAGAAAAGAAAAACAAACTTACTGAAAAATTTGTCCTGCCTAGTAAATGAAAGAGTTCGGTGTTTGCAAAATTTAATTTTGCAACAACTTGATCAGCTACTTGACCTCCTAAAGCAACCATTGAGGTTAACAAGTGCAAAGCTGATTTTACTCTGGATGACTTCTGTTTAACTTTCAGGAAATTTAACATAGTCCTCATTCCATACGATAGAATTTCATTAGCTATAGATGTTCCAACAACACTATAAATATCCAAGTCCTTAACTGTACGGATAAGGATGTAACTCAATGCCTTGAACAGAAACATGGCCTGTAAAATGTATTTATTAAATGTACAAAATAAAAAAGGCTCATTACTCACATTACAAAAAATAACTTTAATACATAACTACAGAATTATTTTGGAAAAAAAGAAAAGAAAAAAAAAAGTAAGAAATTTCAATGCACCAGGAATTTTTTTAATGGTGCATTTTAAATCAATGATGCATGCTTGAAACCAAGCAGTATTACATATTGAGAAATTTCCACAATATGCTAAGTTGACATCATTGAATCACATGTGATCCATTTCAATCATAAACATATTTTTAAAACTTAACTATTATTTCTTAAAAGTTTATTTGACTTAATTTCAAATTATAAGATTATTTGAATTGTTATATAATTTATCATTAAATGTACAATTAGTTTTAATTAAGAAACAGTTACTTAATTTAGATTATATTTTAGTTTTGTTGTTACATAAGGAAAGCTAAATCAATATTACTGTATTTACTCAAATCTAAGCCCCACCCCAAATTCTAAAAACATTTTGGCGAAAAAATGTTGTCATTAATTCTAAGCCACACTCCCAATGCTTGACATGTTTTTGAGAAAAAATAAAAAATTGCGTAAAAGTTCTTCAATATCCAAATGCGTTAAAAACCAAAAATTTTTTTTTAATTATAAATAAGTTAACAAATCATTTATTTTACCAGTATTAAAAACTTTCAAACACATACATGAACCTGTAATTACTCTAATCAGAATCATGTTTCGAAAATGATTCGTCAATCCCATTGTCACAGCTGACTTCAAAATTGGCGCAAGCATCGCCATTTTCCCTCATGATGTTGTCTTCTGTGTTATCCAATTTATTAAACAACATTTTTAAAAAAGAATATATTATAGAAGAATGTAAGAGAACTATTAAAGGCTGTTGAATACTGAAAGCAAAAATTATATGATTTTGTTTATGCCATTGACGTATATTCGTTTGATCTGTACCAAATTTTCAGTGGCAACTGCTCTGTGTCCATTTTTTTCTGCATATAAAATTGCCACTCTTTTCATACTTGTGCCATAGTGAATTCGTATTGATGCTATTAATGATATCTTTGATGTTTATGTGATTACAACAAAGCTTATAAAAAATAATTTCCTAAATACGAGAAAACAACAACATTTAGGATAGACTGAATACTGGAGACAAACTGCAGAATGGGATAAGTCTTCTATGCAATTGGCCAGAATGGAGGGTTGCATTTTTCCTTTTGGAAATTCAATCTCCCCCCCACCCCCCATTCTTCTCAACCCCATTCAATTTCCCTCTCCTTTTTTTTTGCCTTTGATTCTAAATTCAACTTGATTTTCAGTAGTATTAACACTGGAAAAATAGCACAGCTTAGCTTCGAGTAAATACAGTATGTTTAATTAATCAAGTAATTTAATAGTTTACATTAAATTTTACAGCTCTATGGCATACAATTGTGCATATTCAACAAAAAAGACAAACACATTCTTCAATATTCTTTCCTTGTACATTAAAATTTTTTTTTTAAGTTTATATTCTTCCAAATGTATTCCATGTAAACATTTCAGAAAAATATTTTAACACAAATTTCTACAGCTCTGAGTCAATTATTAATGCTAATATCATGATATATTATAATTCAGGTGAGAAATAACAGTAAATTTGTTTTGCTCAAAGCCAATTTATTCAGTATATGTCAAAAAAGCCTAATAAAATTGGCATTTATATTTTGGCTTGCTACTAATGCCCAGTCAAAATATTTATCAAATAGATATTCCTTTTTGGGAAACAATGACACAAGGCTGGTGCATGAAGCTTTTCGCTTGATTGGACCTTATCATAACCTGGAAAAAACCTGATAGCAGACAGTTTTTTTTTTTATTTCTGTGAAATAAGTAAATTGTAGAAGTAAAATGTACAAAGTTGATTTTTTAAGCTTTAGTTAAATTAAATTATCTTTTTTCTTTATGTTTGCTAAATTTAATCAAGGTATTATAATAAGCTTAAATCTAATATATAAAATTCTTGTGTCACAGTGTTTGCAACAAAACTCCTCCAAAATGGCTAGCCCGATGTTTACAGCTCACAGCAAAGTGGGAAAAGATTTCTGAGCGCTAAAAACTTATAATTTGTGTCGGAAGAAAATATTTATGACTTGACTTTCATTTCGGCTCCCTCTCTCTACCCCCCCCCTTATCAACTGTTTCTGGACAATCTCAAGTGAATTTCTCAGCTGCAGCAAAACAACCACTTGCGTTTGTTGATAGTTAGATGCAGCTGTCTTATTTGGAGAGGAACGTCACATAATAGGGTCTTATACTATTTATTCTTATGAAATTTTGTGCGTATATTCAGAAGATTTGAAAATATGACGTAAACTATTTTTCATTTCAATATTGTGATTAGTTGAAAAAATATTAATTAAAAACCTTAAAACACGCAATTGTTTTTCACTGTGTGTTGTTTATTTCGCCGAGTGTCATTTCAATTTCAGAGAAGTGAAGTTCAGACTTTTACCACGTTTTTAAAATACAATGTAATTGTTTCTAACCAACTCAGACAAAAAATAATTACAGAATCGGAAATATCATTTATTTCAACACGATACGGATATTTTTTACAATATAATATTTGTATTTTTTACGATTTTTTTTAAATGAGTCAAAATTTGATGCATTTTTATGAAAATGATTTTTAAATTGTTGCGTATAAATTTATTTTCATGTTATTAAAACGATAATCTACACCAAATAAGTTCATGTTTTTCTCTTTCAAAATCAGTCATTTAAAAAATAAAATACCAAAAACTTTTTTTTACAATATTTCAAAAAATACTCAAAACTTTAATTAAACATTTAATAACTTTGTCATTTGTAAAGATAATCTCATGAAACTTTTTTTTCGTGTGTACAACAATATTATCCAAGAACTATACAAAGATTGAAAAAATTGCTTAAAAATTCATTTTTTGTAGTATTTTTATTACATTTTTTGTTTAAAAATTACCATTGTTTGCAATCGATGTGTGAAATTTGGAAACTTTAACTTAAAAATTAAGCCCTCAAAAAATTAAAAACTTTAATAAAAAAACGCGATTTCACGGTAAGCCAAGGCTTGGTGTCGAAAATAGGTTTCGCATCAGATGTGTGACTTTTCTGTGTTCCACCATCTAAATCACCCTGTTTATGGTTACACTGGAAAAAAGAGTGTCTATAACAAATCAAAAATCATTAAATTTGGCGAGTAAAAAAAAAAATGCAAGTGAAAAGTTTATTTTTTATTCATTTTTGTACATATTTTTAATTCAACGTTCATATATTACATCCGTTTATAAAACAAAATATCTAAAATATTTACGAAAAACTTTTACTCCGTTATCATTATTTCAAATAAGTTTATTTGCAATACACATTGAAATGTATTGCTTTAAATTAATATTTTTTTAAGTAAAGGAGTATTGTGTGTTTTCTGTAAATAACATTAATCGAAATTTTTCAATTGATATGTATGGATTTCTTAAAATTATGACAAGTAAACCATCTAAACTAAAAAAGTTCATACTTTGCTCATTTAAAATCAGTGATTTAATAAATTAAGTACACAAAACTTTTTTTTTTTACTCATTTTCAAAAAATAATAAACATGTAAAATTATGTAAATTTAAAAATTTCTACTTGAAATCGCAAGTTTCATTTTTTATTTTAAAAAAAATTGAATCCTCTTTGATTTTAAAAACACATGTTATACTTTCAACAATTTAATAAATGCTTGGTGATTCATGAGAAACGAAGACCTCCGTTTCATGAGCAAAATGATTTCTTTTAGGCAATTTATTTAAAAAAATAGCCGTTAAATATTTTAATAAATGAAAAAGATGTCCTGGACTTAAATTTTAACAGACCAATGTATAATCTAATTGATCCATCATTCAAAAAATTTTCTTTTGAAAAATGCATTTTAGATTGGATGTAAATATCTCGACCGTTTATTTTAAAGGTCTTCATTTACCATGCACTTCGTGGCTTAGTCGGAATAGCGCTCAATTTCCACCAGGTTTTTCTGGGTTCTAATCAACATCATCTCTTAAATTTTATGATTTTTTAAAAAAAATACTCAAAATTTTACTTGCGCAATTAATATCTTCAAAAGCAATTTTTTAATCTGCAAGATCATTTATTTCGGCACAATACAGATTTATTATTTTAAATTATATTTTGCCTATTTTATGATTTCTTCTAAAATGAATGAATGTCGATTCGTTTAAATGAAAATGATTTTTAAAAATATCATACTTTGATCTTTTAGAATTGGTGATTTAAAAAATAAAATGCTGCAAACTTTTACGAATTTTAAAAAAAAACACTCAAAATATTTAAATTAAACATTTAATAATTTCTTTCGTTCTAAAGATAATTGCATGAAACTTTTTTCCCCTGTGTCGAACATTTCAAAAGATATTCTCACAATTTTAACTCAACATTTAATATAATTGTAAAATTTTGTAATTTTAAAAATTTCTACTTATTTTCTTTTTTTCAACATACAACTATTTTTAAAAAAGGTACATTTTTGTTTCAGGGAGCTAAAAAATTGCAATGAAAGAATTGCAAAGTGAGTGAGTGAATAATAAAGTCGCACTGTTCACCTACTTGAGATTTTTGGCGACGGACTTAAGAAATTTTGAACCATGGTCAAGTGACGAGGACGACACCTGAGCTGACACCCATATACATCTCTCCTAACTACCACACCAATGCTAGAATGTTTGAGCTCTTGACAGATTCAACGTATATCACTCCATTTAACAGTGGTCTTCAACGGTAGTTAAATTGCACAAGAGCAGTAATAATTAATTGTAGGAAACCACATTGAGAATTCTACATTTTGAGTGCTTTCAGAGCCTGGGTGGAAAAATAAATTCGGCAACCTTACTCCTCCCCCTTCCTTCATTTTTGCCATTCAGATAGACATTAATAAACATTTTTTTTACTGCCCTTTTTTAAGCAAATTGCATGGCACAATTCATTGCTAAATGAACCTATTTAATCAATTTTATTATTTCAAAACCTAAGATGGGAATTATTGTTAAAATAATGAATATGTTAGTTTTGTATAATATACTTTTTTCGTCAGATACGTGTACACTGTCTCATTGGATTTGATTTTTTTTTTCAGTTGCAGGAATAACATCTGGAAAATGCCTTGAAGTTAACTGAGTGGTGAAGGACTAATGCTGGGTCTTCCAGAACTCACCACAATGATTTTCTGATGTTAGTTTTTCAATCAGTTCCCTTCTAAATTATTTAGGTGATTGTGAACCTCATACTACCTATTTTGTGGTATTCAGCAACACATTTAAGCCTTGGTCTCCCCATTTATTTGTCATACCCTGCATTTTGATTGTATGTATTGTGGAAATTAGACTAACATCCCACAATGATTTTCTGACATTAGTTTTTTAATCAGTTCCATTCTAAATTGTTTAGGTGATTGTGAACCTCATACTACCCATTTTGTTGTTGTATTCAGTTACACATTTAAGCCTTGGTCTCCCCATTTATTTGTCATACCCTGCAATTTGATTGTATGTATTGTGGAAATTAGACTAACATCCCTATTATTTTTCCATTACATTGCAGTTACTTTCCCTCTCTGACACACAATAATTTTTCCTTTTTTTAATTTCTTTGTCTTTAGATCTTGAGATAAATCTTTTCTATTTAAATGGAGTGTTCCAAACAACGGTCTTTCTTTTGACTAATGTATCAGCCAAACCTGGCGAGTTATAAAAATTCTCCAAACTGCCAATCAAACCTGAATATTTCCTTTCTTTTCCTCCAGGCCGAGTAAAACTGATACAACAAATTGTACTGACAAATTCTGCTTCGCCGAGTTTTCTTGGGATAATAATTAACTGCCACATATACGAACCAGAGATAATTTGGGATAATCAGGCAAGCAGTTAAAGCATAACAAAAGCCAGAAAAGCATAAATTTTTGTGTGCAAAGTGTAAAAGTTGACATGCATGAACTTTCAATTATTTTGAGATATACACATGTGATTTAGCAAAAAAGAATGTACAAATAAAATGTGATATACATGTAAGTGCATCAACAGAAAAAAAGAAGATAAAAAATCTTTAGTTTTGATAAGAAAAAGTACTAACATTTTGAGTGTCCCAAGTTGAAACTTCTTTAATGAATTGCAACAGCTCTTGACAATTTCCAGAAAGCAGCAGATACTCTTTTATGACATCATAATTTGAATTTTTAGCATAAAACTCTTCAGCTTGATTAATAAGATGTTGCAAATCTAAAAATAAATAATGAAAAAGTTGACAAATTAAACACTAAACCAAACTTAGTAGCACAACAGCCCATAGGGCCCAGGCCTACTGTGCAAGAGCAAATGTTTTGGTCAGGTGGTCAGTCTGACACAAAAGCTCCAGTGTTTAGTTTCCAAGCAAGTCTGGTACTACTATATTGACCCACTTAAGGGATGTAAGGCAGAGTCAACCTTGCCCAGCCCAGGATTTGAACCTCGGACCTGTGAAATTAAAGCACAAAACGCTACCACTAAACCACTGGGCTTAAGACAAATTAAATAACTATACTTAATTCAATACTACTTTGTTTCAAATTAGTCACACACACAAGTTTCTTATTTAAACAAATATTTAAATTATCATGTATAATGCTTAAGTTTACACAACTATTAAATAATCAGCTAGACTCTACTGCTAATAGGAATTCCTAAATAATTATGTTGTTTCAATTCAATTATTATTGATTGAGATAAAAACTTGTTTCATGGTCTTAATGTAATAAATTTATTATTATAGCATGTTTACTCAAAACCAAAGTAGTACAAATAATCTCAAATTATACTTAGAAAATAAATTCCATTTAATATCAGTAATAACTTTTTTATTTTTTATTTAGCACATCTTAAGAATGTGTTCTGAGAGTAAGGAACTGAAGTAATGAACAGCTGAATTCCTACCAGGATCGAGATAAACACCGCCAAATCCCCTATTCTGCACTTTAACCACACACACAAAAAAAAACTGCCATAGAATGACTCCAATGTTCTGGAGTATCATAGGCACTTCATTTTCCTTTAATACTATAAGTATTGAAGGAAATAATTCAATTAAAAAATTGTAATGTTTAATTTATGAGAATATTTTTTGTTTGGTCTGCTACACCAACATCTATTAAAATTTCAACCTTACTTGAAGAATTTGTTTTATAATATAATTAATGGAACAAAAGAAAAATTAACAATACTACCAAAACAGAATTCATATCTTTAAAAATGCTGTATTGTTTCATTAGCTTTGTACAGCCAACATGATCATTCACCTCTTTCCAATTTTCTTCATGGTAATTTACATTATTTAGTTGGTTTTTTTTGGTGCAGTTTGGTACAAAAATATACAAAATGAGCACTTTAAGAATTTGGTACTTTTCTGTTTTGCATTGCAATTGGAAAAAAAATAGCTTAAAATGATACAACCGATACCAAATGGATATTCCTGTTGGTAATCTTTTACCACTACATTTTCAAAACAAGTTGTGGTCTTTCTTTATACATTAAAAATAGAAGAAAAACCAATGAGAACTAACATTAAAGCATTTTTTTATGTGTATATTGTGTGTTGTCGCCAATAAAGCCTGATTGGTGAGATTTGCCCAGCGAAACAAAAAAGTACCAAGAAATCTAAGTATATTTGCCTCAGTATATGTATGTAAGGCATTACCTGGCTGTAAAGCTTCGTTTATATTATCAAATTATTATTTGGTACTTTTTTTGTAGATCACAGAATATAACTATGAATATCTCAGCAACTTTTAAAGGTAATGAGGCAGCATCCTTTTTTTGATGCTGAACTACACAAACAAGCCAAACTTTTAATAAGTATGGAAAAAGAAGAAGAAAAAATTAAGAACTAATGCTTTCTGTAAAACAAGTAACAAATCCAGTTTTTTTTTCTTTACTTGCAACATAATCAGTTATAAATAAAACTTAAATTTCAAAAGGTAACCCTCATTTCTTACAGTTCATCTATGGGATGGCTAATATTTTCAGCAGTGGAATTCATAGTTAAATTTGGAATTGCAAAGAAGCCCCTTTGAATTAGAAATTTTGGCACAATCAAAAGTGAATACAATGAGATAAAATTTCTGATTTACATCATTACTGCCATCAAATGCTGTTGTAAAAGGACCTTGTTTCATGCATTTAATCATATACTCTTTCAAATTAAAAGTTAGTTTCTAATCACACAAGATGTTTTAGTTCTTGCACAACCCCTTATTGCTTAGCAATGTTATTAGCAGGAAATATTTTTTAAGAAGAGGACTGACATGACTGGTTGCAGTCAAAGGTATGTTATGCTCAACGAGGAAAGGTGTAAACAGTACTTCAGCCCTGATTACATTTGACTGAATATATCATTTTAGTAAACCAATGCAATATTGAGCAACTACTACTTGATTTGTCATTTGTGACATGGTTTGGAATTTCCATATGAAGGGAGATGTTATATTCACACCAATGTGACAAATGTATTTGTCAATGCGACAAAATATATGATTCCCCCTTTCAGATGTGTTAATACAAGAGAATTCCTTTTCATAGCACTCTTAATGCCTTGCAAAGTATATTTGGCATATGTCAGACAACACTGTAAACAGAATACCTGATAAAAACAAATCATTTGGCAATATGAAGCATAAGAAATACAACCATGCATAACATACAAGAGGAGTTGAGTTCTAGAAAGTTGCTGAAGAGGACGGGGGAAAATAAAACAAAAATGCTTGACATCATGAAACTATACTTATGAATCAGCTAGCAACCAATTGCTAATAATACATATGAGGAAAGAAAGGACAAACATGATTTTTATAAAATTTACCAGATAAAAGATTTACAGTTTTCAACAATATATTTTCTGTTCATGATGAGTAGAAAATGATAAATAAGAACTGTAAGAAAGAATAAAATTTGCTGGATTACAGAAATTTATGAAAATGTGTAAATATTAACCATTTCAGCATTAAAGTGTACCAACAGGCTGAGAAACTTTTTTTTTTTATCCTACGCTAGACCTAGGCATGACTGCCATCAGTCTATGTCGGGCAGCCCAATACAGTTCTGAAACACACATGTAAAAAGAGAATAAGTTAGCAGCATTAACAGCTACTACATCGGTACGTCCAGGACAAGAGACCAGGTCTCCATACATATCTCCATTAGAACAAAGTGGGCCCCGTTGGAGAATCTGCCAAACCACATCTGAAAAGGTGCTTTCTAAGGTAGTCATGTCCAGTCTGGACCCTGAAATTTGCGACACCCACAGGTCTTGGCAGGTTGCAAGGAATGGGACTCTCTATTAAGGAACTCCAACTCTTTCCATTTGCAGAGTTCTTAACAATCTCACAAAGACGGGTCTTGAATCTGGTAATAATGATCCTGAAAAACTTAGATATTATGCACAAAATGTAATTGTTAGCAAGTTTGATTGTTGCAGTAAGACCAGCAGTTACTGGCACACTTTTTTAGGTGATCAAATCCGTAATATTTTTCAATTAAAAGATTCAAGAAAGGTTAACAGAGAAAAGAAATTTTCCTAATGTTACATCGGTTGAATTGTCGAATCAGCCACTTATCCCACCAGATGTTTTTCACCAAATCGATAAATGCACCATATCTGGTAACCCTCGTGTTTTTTGTATCAGTGAAGGAGAAGTCAGATCGTGGCGTTAAAACAGGCTAAGTTGGCGATTTTTCAAAATTTGGTGGACCAGTGGCCGATTTGACAATTTCACCGTTACATCAGCAACAAATTTACCAGAATTTCAGTGTCAACCGAATTTTAAGTTGCTTCAATTTTGACAATAATGTCAAGTATTTCTGATAGGAGTATATCTCAAGTACTTGTACGTATTTAAGTCAAATGCAGAAAGAAAAGAGCTGCACATTACAGACAAAGAAAGTTCCCTGAGAATATTAAAATAATTAACAGAAGAAACTGAGCAGAGTGCAGATTAGAGTGTCAGTTGGATTTGGCAATGTTTATTCAGATTTCATGTGAAATAATAATTTATTTCGGTCAGAATGTTTGTCTCCTTGGTAACCTTTATACTTTTAAATTAGGTTTTCTTTGGACAAGGTTACGTTTACACTCTAAACAAAGACACAAATTAGTCTGCAGTTTAAAAAGTTTCACATAAAAATAAGAAATGAAATATTAAATTAACACCTTAAAAACTTCAACAAATAAAAATATAAAAACAGTTAAATAAAACTGAATAATACTAATGTACAATTGTGAGAAAATTATCCAAATAAATGACTGCTTCATTCTACATTTGTAATTTAAAATACATTAAAAATATTTATAAATCGCATTTTTTACAAAGTTTATAAAGATTAAAATGAACATCTTACGGATATAAATATTTTCTTTTTGTTGAAGAGATTTTTGAATTTTATCAGCGAGAACACGCTCCATTTTTTTTATATTTTAAATATGAATTTTCTTTCCGGTAATATATTTTCATCAGTACAAGTCCCACATGGTAACTTCAAAATATTTTTGTGTATAATGGTTACAGTTAGAACTCGATCATTTATTCTTATATATTTATTTCTATGATCATATCTTGTATATCTCGTTCAAAAATATAAAACTCATTAGGAAGTGCGGAAAAAAATAAGCATAAACCATGGTTACATATTTTTACAAGGTATTTCCTATTGAGATATCTTACATTTTATTGGCATAGAGCATTTCATCTACCCTTCGTTGCCATCAAAAAAATCCAGTATTACTTTTCTCTACTCGGTTCCTCTTATCTGATCTCGAACCGTTCAATGAATAAACGCATGACGTTAAATAGAGAGAACTTTTTGAGTTACTCACGACTTGGGTGTTCCTTTTCGGCACGGTCAAAGGAAAAGAGGTTGCTTGTCATTGGTAGATGTGCAATGCGTCATTATTTTGGGTTGCCTGGTTTGGCGTTATAGCATTTTTCTATGCCCTAGTGGTTCATTGAAACAAGAGATTTTTCTCCATTTGGGAGATTGTTTTTCAGGCAGTTTTTTCTTCCATGTCTTGAGTGTAATAGTGAAATTTCCTTACGTATCTAATTTTCACTGTAAAAATAAAAATCTGTTTTTCTTTCATTCACCTAAATCAAAATTTTTAGTGAATTTAATTTTGCAGCTTAGTAAATGAGAAACTTAATTACAAATAAAAAAAGATTGTTATATAATTTTTTAATAACCCATTTACTGTGATTAATAATACTTTGAAAATGAATTACGTATTTCGACTTTTATCCTTATGTAAGATATAAAAAGGTTAATTACAAGCAGAGAAAATTGATGTTTTTTATAATATATATTGGTATATTAAAGCACATTTTGTAGATGAAAGTACTTTAATTAAATCTGTTCATGTAAGTGTTATTTTAAAATGTGAAAATATTATCTTAATTTCTGTTATGTAATCAGGTGATTTTTTTTTATGTGTGAAAGACATATTTATTGACATTTTAAACTCATTTGTCCACTAATCGATTTCCTTTTTATTTTTAGAATTAAATTTACTACAAAATTTTTAGCTATTATAAACTAAACTATAAATAAAGCCTATGCTTAAATTTTATTTTCTATCTTTAGTAAAATACTATGAATAAAGTGATTCCTGGCAGTTGCATAAAAATTATATACTGATACTTTTTTTTCATACATTTTTAATGCGTTCTTCTGTAGCATATGGTAAATGATTATTGTTTGATTTCTAAATGTGTGTGTGTGGAGTAGTTCTATTTTGTTTAATGGAAGAAAATTAAAAACATGGAAGAGAGAGAGAGTTACAGATTTTTATTCCTTTTTTATATTTGAATAATCAGACAACCTGATCATACTTCTAATCAGAAATTCCATTATAAGAGGAGTACAGAAGGATGAGATGCAAACCCCACCCAAAGATGAATAAATTTTTAATTTTAGCACGAAGATTAAGTCTTGGTGTTTTCGTCTATGTTTTTTTAAAAAATATAATTCCCGTCATAAAAATATTCTGTGTACACTACTTCCCATTATTATATATATATATTCTTTTATGCGTATATATATGTATAAAAGAATTAAAACTCTACTTTTCGTTCTCATAAAAGTGAACATTTCAAATCAATAAATACTATAGTGTTGTATTCAAATCAGGGAATTCCTGATAAAGCCATGCAAAAAAAAAAAGGTGCAATCTTGATCTACTTGATAGAATGTGTAATATGTTTATTAACACATAGTGGTAAGATTGGTCTAAGTTATAAGAAAATAAATATATAAATATTTATATTTATGTTTTTCTTCTATTTGTAAATTGAAATGAGGATGCTGTTATTTTTTTTCTTACCTAAGAGGGACCAAGATAACCCAACAAAAGTTTAAGGCTTCAGAACAAGATTCCACTATAACGTTATTAAATCTTATTAATCTTACTCAATCGATACATAGGTTGCATTTTTAATAATTGATTGAAAGGTTATATTTATCACATTTAGAAGCAACGCAAAGACTTAATTTTTAACCACAGGTTGATGACAAGAACGACACCTGAGATAACACTTCTCTCTAATAGCTTTCACACCAAATTCAAACTAACCATTTGAACCATCATTAACCAGTTAAGGATCCAAGTTTAAATTATTTTTCTTCAAAATATGAAAATAAAATTAATATACAATCAACAATTAAAGTACGGAAAAAAAATTAAAATTTTACATTAACTGAAAAATAACCAAAAAAATGTTTTAAAAATTAAAAATTTAATTTTCCGTTTTCGCAAAGCCGGTCTCCTAAATGGGTTGTTAACACAAAGCTTTTAAACTTTCCCAAAGAAATATAAAACGCTGGAAAGCATTGTAAATTTCCACACTCTTAATGTAAACATCGGAAGAGAACCCTCAGTAACCCTCAGAACCCTCGTAAAGCCTTTTCGGCTTGTCATTTTGCTCATAAACACTGTATCCCTTCCCCCTCCCCATCCCACAGGAAACGAGGGGGGGGGGAGAGAATGTTCTTTACTCAGACTTCGCGGAATCTTGGACAATGGTAAAGAGATGGTATCTGTTTTTTCTTGAAGACGGAGAGGCAGAACCATATGTCTAAGGCAGGGGTGACCAACCTTTTTGGGAAGAGTGCCACTATGTGATTAAAAATTAGGTGGGCCACTTGTAACTTTTCCAACAAACAAAACAACAGGAAAAGGTGAAAAAATGTTACTTGTAGGCTTATTATGGAATTTTTACGCAAATAGTGCATTTTTATGTAAATCTAAGAGTGGAATTCAAAGATAATATAATAAAAAAGACAAAAGTACAAACTTAAGTTTTATAGTTAATTAACTTTTTACAGATTCACAAATTAATTAGGTTAGCTATAAAAAAAATAAGTAACTTGAGACATCTAGTTCTAAATAAGCAGTCAGTACTTTTTTAACGTGGCTTTTGAATTTGTAGTCTTTTTTTTTAACCAACTCTTTAATAACAAAATTATGTTGTTTTTTAGGTGTATATCAGTAAATTTTGAGTTATATTTTGATTTTATTATATTCATAACAAAAAACATTTGTTCAAAACATATTGATCCAAACCTACAACAATATCTGACAGCCAAATCGAGTAAATTTGGAAATTGCTTGCTCGTACAACTTTTCAAAATTCAACATAATTCGGATTCTTTGCAGTTCAAATAAGTTCCTTATATTTTTGCTTTTTTATGTAGTATGGAGCTGTAGATCAATATTTTCGATTTGGGTTTCAGGTGGGTAACAATAAACGTTTTGCCGAGAAATTATGGAAAAAAATGTATGAAAATATCAACATTTTTTTTTATGTTTTTTTTTACTACTGTCTTAAAAGTCATTAATGAATGAATATTGCAAAATGGATATTAAACTTTTAAAACTATCGTAACTCAAGGCATTATTAACTTTAATTGATAGTTCGTGCATTAAAGTAAAATTGTTAATCTTTATCTCCAAAATCGAGAAGAAAAGAAGATACATGATCAATTAGGGTAGGAAAGAGTATACTCTTTTCATTGTAGTAATAAATTTAAGTCATTTAAATGCCTCATTGTATTGGCAAGCAAAGCTAAATCTCAAACTCAATCTGCATTCTTGAGTATCAAACACTCACTGGGTAGTTCTCATTGCTTTCTTCCGGATATTTTAAAACATGCTCCATCAAATTCCAAAATCTCACGAATGCACTTCCTTTGAAAAGCCTGCTCGCACAACAATGAAGGAGTATTTTCTACTTTATAATTTTCTACTGTAATTCAATTAAGTGTATTTAAAATAAATTTTGATGTCCTTTTTTTTGTCTGGGACAACCGCATTTCAATAAAACTGTAGTTGTTGACGATGATGAATGCCCAGAGGAACCGAACTCACCCGAAGAGGGTTTTAGAGCTACAACCGATTCCTCCAGAAACAACCACCCTCACGTCCAATTTTTATTGTAAAAAAAAACAAAAAATCAGAGTTTACATTTTAAACAATTCCAACTTTTTTACAAATACAAAAGAAATAATAAAATTATACAAAACAAATGCACCATAGACAAAAAAAAAACAAAAAAAAACAGGAAGCATAAATAATTACATTAAAAAAAAAGTTTTTTTGGAATCAAATTTTCAGTTGATGACACCACTTCCTGTTGATATTTTCCCACCATTTGGTTCAGTTTTCAGAAAAAGAAAATGATTCAACCGAAGGAGGATTACTTTTTTTGTGAGATCTCCTCCCCCCATTTTTTTTTAAAGAAGCATAAAAAAAGATAGCAGCAGTGAAAAATAAATAAATAAATAAAGAGAGGGAGAAAAAAAGGGGGGGGGAGATAGATTATTGGATTTTATTGGAGATATAATTTTTTGCTAAAAAAATAAATAAATAAATAAAATAATAAAAAAAAACAGGAAATTAACCTGAAAGTATACTAATATTGTTAGCCAAAAGTTAAACCAGGAAGCTGCAAAATATTGTGAAATATAAATGGGTTTAGAGATTAAGAATAAAAAAAAGAGGGTGAGAAAAAAAAAACAAGATATCAATCATTGGCATGGCCAAGTAATTTTAGCACGTTTTTCACATGTTGTATTTTACAATAATGCAACTAATGAACTTTTTACTAACAGAAAGTAGTGTGTACTACACTTTAAAAAAATTTAAAAATTATTAAATTTAAATAAGATTCGGCTCTTTTAGGGCACAAATGCAACCAAATGCCAAAAACCCGAGGTCAATTGGTTGCTTATTGGCTGAGAAAAAGGTACAACAAAATATGGAACGAAGACGAAATTTGCGTCCTAATAGCGCTTTTTTTACACTACGTGAAAAACGCGCTAAAAGGGCAGGAAACGTTTGTGGAAGAGGAGGGGGGGGGGGACCGCTTGTATGTGATCACTAAAGAATACCGACCAAACCCACCTAAGGAATAAAACTGTAGTAATAATATTAATTATCTTTTTGAATTTTTAAATTTTTCATAAGTCTTCGCGTGCTACTATTACAGCACAGTCGTGCCACGGGCTGGCCACCCCCGATCTAAGGTTTTATTGACAATTAAGGGGCATGAAAGTTTATGAAACTAAGTTTGACTTGTACATTATACGTTGCTTGTGATTTTTTTTCTTTGTGGATTATCTTTTTTGCATATTTTCTAAAAACAGTAAAACTTTCTCTCTGTTAATCAAATCATAAAATTCATTAAATTCTTTAAAATTGGTTCTTTGTTTTAAGACGTCTTAAAAATAAAAGTTGCTTTATGATACACAAAAGTATAGTTATCCTTTGAAAATAAAAATCAATATATGACTATTATTTACGCAACGGATTTTGAAAGAAAAGATGTCTTTCACGATAGTATGTGTAGTTATAACAATTTTTTCATTGAGAAAACAAATCGCATATATATAAAAAAAGGTTAAGGAGTGAATTATTTGTAAAAAAGAAGTAACTGATAAATTATCTATCTCTCTAAACATGTATTCCCACTAAATTCCTTGAAATTTATTTTGCTACAAAATGAAGCCACCTGGAAATAAACCTTTCCACAATCTGATAATATATTTATAAATCAGTCACAAAAACAATTTTAAGCAACTTACAATATGGTATTAAATAACTAAAATTAGAATAATACTACATTATTTATCCTTATACGTAAAATTGCGTTATGAATAATGAATCATAATTGAAATATTAAATTTTCAATTATAGTTTCCTTAAGAAAAATCAAAAAAGTACCGTTCATTTTCATTGTTAAAACTTAATTTCAAAAATTTTTTGCCTAAATAATCCGAACCTAAAAAACATTTACTGATACTTTTCTGTCCATGAAGCTTTGATGCTTTTCTCTTTAAGAACTGAGGAATTTTTTGTTGCTCTTTGAATATTAAAGAAAAAATTGTAACTGTAAAATCCTGGCTTTATTTAATTAAGGAAAAAAAGAAGGGTTTTTTTTTTTAATATTTCAATAATTAGTCGATTTTTGTGATCATACTTTAAAAATCCCTAACTCCATGGCCACATATTAAAAGAAGAAAAAAATTCTACTCTATTTCTCATTATAATTAACATTACCAATCAATGACTACTATTTATAGTAGTCATTGATTGACTACTATATGGTATGACTACTATTGTTGTCACATTTAGATTCCGAATTGCTGATAAATTCATGACCGGCGAAATCTTACCTGCTCGATTGAAATTGTGATACGTTTATGTACACATGGTGGTCCGATTGGCTTAAATTACATGAAGAATTAATCATTATTTCTATCCTTTTATTAGAAAGAATTAATCATTTTATTTTTTAACTGGAATGCAGCTGTTATTATTTTCTCACCCAAGAGCTTAGAATTACAGAACCAGTCTTCCATAGAATGTTATTAATTAGTCTTAAAGTCATTCATCTTATATATAGAGTATATTTATAATTATTAATTGATAGTTAATTAATGTTACATTTTGAGTCAACATGAGAAGACTGATAATTTTGAAAAGGACAATATAACTGAGCTAACACTTAACTGTTCTAATTACACCATCACATCTATATTACTCGTTCAAGTAATTATCGACACACTTATTCACATAACTCTTAATTTCTGTAATTATTTAATATAAAACTTTCCTCTTCTAACATGTTCACACTGATAAATCTTCTATGCAGATGCACTTCGGCATCGATATCCAACAATTTAAATTAGCTTTCGATTAAAATTTAATCAATTTTAGGAAACTAAAAATAAGAACTGACCGATTCAAATTTTCGAAGCGAGATTAAAGTGATTTGAAGATTTAATTGATAATGAAATACAGCTATATAAAATTGCCTTCTTTAATGATTATTCTATCTTTCACATTTCGAATAAGCAACATGTGTGTCGTGTTTTTAGCTGTAACATTTTAAAACACAAATTTGTAACAGTCCCATTCATTCTCGAAAAGGCTAAATCGGTTATTTTTCTTTAAATCCGATATAAGAAATCCGATACAAAATTAGATTTGCTCTTCTCGTGTCTCTTTGTTTTATGGCAAAGAATTGAATACAAGGTATAGCTTTAAATAAAAATGCGTTAGATGCATTAATTCTATTTTTTATGAGATAGTTATTTCACAAGTTTGTAGATGCTCTGAAAATTGTCCCGCGTGCCATATGTTACCGACGCTTGGTATAACACAGGCATGTCAAAATCATTTGATATCACGGGCCACATGAGCTATTTCTTATTAAGTTGAGGGCCGCATGTTTCTAATGTTCAAAAATTTAATAAAACAGGATTTTTAGAATCATTATATTCTATATTTATAAAATTCAATGTATTATATAGTATGCATACATAATCATTTAATATTTCATTTTGTTTTTTAACTATGCATGTTTTATATTGTTTTATAATAAAACAAAAAATTAAAGTTATTATACAAAATACAATTTAATGTTAATATTGTTCTTATTTTCTCAAAGCAAGTCATCAAAATTTGGTTGAACATATTGAACTAATGTAATTTTAAAAAAAATGTTGATAAATATTGATCATCTGAAAGGTCTAGATCATTTAACCTAGATCTTTCTGAATTTCTGTTATTTTTTGTTAAAGAAAATGGTTGCTTGCATAAATAAGTGCTTCCGAACTTAGCCACTATACGTGGTTTCTTAAAATGATAACATTTTAAGAAACCAATCTACATATATGAAAATATGTATAAACATCTAGAGTTCCCACTTCAAAACATTTTTGTTTCAGCAAAGAATCACAATAGATTTCAATTAATTTCATTTATAACTTTTCCTCAACAATTATAATATCGATAGATAGAGGCGAAGTTAAGAAACGGAATAGTAATTCAAAATTTTTAAAATCAGAAAACATTCGATCGAATTCCATTTCTAACAATTTAATTTGGTGAGACTATTCTGTAAATTTTAATTTAAAGGATTTAATAAATAGATTTTTTTTAAAGCTTTCAAAGCGAGGCCAGTTTTCTCTTTCTGTTTGTAATAATTTTTGTTTAAAAGCGTTAATATTATCAAATAGCATTGTAGCAAAAAGATTTTTGACTTGAAGTTTAAAGTTAAGTTGACTTGTAAGATCAACTGAGAAAGTCAGGTGCTTTACCCAATGTTCATCTTTTAATTCAGCACTTTCATAATTTTTATTTCCAAGAAAATGATTTCATCCAGCAACTTAAAAAATCGTTTTAACATTTTATGAATCAAAATCTATTGAGCTCATATGTAATATGTTTGACCTATAAATTCACATTCTATATCATCCAGAAATGAAGCAAATTGTCGATGCCAAATTCTACATGCTCGAATATAGCTTACAGTTTTAAAACATGTCCAGTATATCCAAGTACAGTACTTGCTATGAAATAATACAATGCAAATTATCAAAATTACTATTACGAGGCTGTTTTTTGCTTGTTTCTTTTAATCTGGCAACTCCTTTAATAATACTGGTCATGGTAAGTGCTCCATCAGTTTCAAGACAAACCCACTTTTTCAAAGACAGTAGTGAGTGAATATTAACGTCCCACTGTTCAGCTACACGAGGGCTTTTGGGGACGGTCCACGTAATTTTGAACCATGGTCAAGTGACGCGGACGACAACTGAGCCGGCACCCCCTCTCCTAACTACCACATCACACCAACGGAAGGACGTTTGAGCTCTCGACAGATTTTACGTGCATCGCTCCCCTACACGGTGGGCCTTCAGTGGTACTGGGCTCGAACTCATGACATGCTAGCCACGATCCGATGCCTAAACCACTCGGCTACCGCGGCCACTTTCCAAGGATAACTTACACTTCATGAAGATTTCCAAAAGTGCATCTAAATAATGTATTACGCATAACACATAACTCGACCCGACTATAATTCTCGATTATTTCATCACCTATGCTGGCTA
>BMAO01017228.1:0-20519 GCA_019973975.1 Trichonephila clavata
CATTGAATTTTAAGATAACTCTCAAAATTATTTGCAGATTTTAATAAATAACGTGTTTTGAATGTCTTTGAACTTTCTTCCATTTATTTCTCATTTAAGGTGCTTTGCTTTCCAAAGTACTTTTACTGATACAAATATGCTATCATTTGTTTCCTACATTATGTTTATTCCTGAAAATTAAATAATTTATTTATATAAGTAATACGAGTCAACATTTTGAAATAACTCTTACCTTTTCAATGCATATCTTTCTGATTGTAAAATAGACCTTCTTAGCAAACCCTGGAGGCACGAGCTTGAAGTGAAAATTAAATTCAAAAACATAATAGAGCGATATAATTATGTCTTTGTTGGTGTACTTTTGAATCCGACAAAATTTATAATAAGCCACACCTTTATGTGAAATTTGTTCGAAGATAGTATTTTTTTATAAAATTTTCTTTAATAAATGAAGATTCGCCAGTTTTAAATTATGTATCATTAAAAAGTGAAAGCAGAAAAAAAACTAAGCAAATTTAACTATAAACCTGCTTTCAATCCATGTAAGGAAAAACAGTATACATTTTTAAAAAAATATTAATTCAATATAAATAATTTTTTTGTCTCTTTTAAAATATATATAATCGATTGAATGCCTTATAACCTTAAAAATAGTAGTTTGTATAATTGATGTATAATTTTTATTTTATTTTATATTATTTAAATTATTTTGGTATTAAAAAAAGCTTATGCTTATAAGATAATTTTATTATTGTAAAAACGAAACTTTGAGGTTTCTGATTCATTACGAAAAAATAATAAATAAAAAGGAACAAAGGAGGATTTGATGTTGTGTAAACTTCTATTTCTCATTTTCCTCATTTGATGAAGAATTTGGAATTAGAGAAAAATTATACGACTTTCAATATTGTTAATGGCCAACTTTAAATGATTTTAAATTTAATCAGTAACATATCAGCACTTCTAGAAAAATCACATTTGTAATTATAAATTGCTTCACGAATTAACATTTATTACATGTTTAAACATTATATTCTTAGAAAATTTAAATTTCTGCATAACAAATACTTTTTAAATGCGTTGTGTTTTATGAACTTATTTTATTTATTAAAGTGAAAGGTTCGGATATGGAAAATAATAAAAAAAAAGCTCTGATAATTTTCATAAAGGAAAAAAAATTTATTCTATAAATTAATTTTGATTGAGTGTTTTAATAATTATCTAAATCATTATAAATCCAATTTTCAATATTTTCGACTTCTGAATGTCTATTTGGCAAACACAATGCCATTTAATTCGCCAAAATACGAAAAAAGTGCCAAAATTACATTCTTTATAGATAACATCCGATTGTTAATGCTGATTCAATGTCTTATTGGTTAGCAATGCATGATTCAAATTTGACAAAATGCAAAAAAGTGCCAAATTTTCGTCAAAATGCGAAAACAATGCCAAAATTTGCCAAAAGGCGAAAAAAAAGTGCCAGAATTTCGTAAAAATACGGAAAACGTGCCAAAGTCGCGCTTTTAAGGGTAATATCTGAACCTTTCACTAACCCTTATTCCATTAAAAATTCTAACAAACTTTTTTTTAATTGTTTTTAGGTTTCTATAATTGAAATTCTTACCGCTTATCTTTTGCATCTTAATGTTTGATTTTTCTTCAAGTCGACGAGATTTCAAACCAGTTGTGTTCAATGCTATGAGCAAACGATTTCTCAACTATAAGCTCTATTGTTTCTTGCACTTCCTCGGCAGAATTAGGACTAACTATTACGTCATCTATACATCCTTTTAAAAATTAATTTTAAGGAAGAGTTAATTGTAGTCGGTGTGTATAGAGTGTGTGATTGTTATAGCTAATTGAGAAAACAAAAAAAAAAGCCCGACCGTGACGCACAACATCGTTTGAAGAAAAGAACATTGCATTCGAACGTTTTTGTTTTGAAGCAGATTCGAAGAAGATTTTAGTTCTACGGCAAACGATTTTTTTCCCCTTTACCAAAATCGCCACTCGTTTCCAATCTAATCGAACACAACTAAAAGGCCAAGTGCTAAAAAAGTAGGCTTAATTATTAAAAGAAAGCAAAGAAACTTCGATAATTCGAAAATTTCTGTTCCGAAATTTTAACAGTACAAAAAACACACCATGCCTATCCGTGTATCAGCCACTCTTGCCGATCCTCCTCAACTCCAGAGACAGGAACCAACTAACAGGAGAGATGGAACGTCACCGCTTCCAACTTCGCTAAGAAACCATCAACCCCATCAGAGTTGTGATGAAGACATGAAATTAACACCCAATCCAGATAAGAAAATGATATCTTTATCTATAGGTGAGTACTAAATTCCTATAAAAAATCTATATAAGTATTTAGTTTAAATGTAAAGTTTGGAAGAGCAAAAGAAGTTGCAACTGTTGCAAAACACGCATGCGTGAATAGAATAGTCGAAGTTATAAAACAGGGTGAGCAGGTTAAAAGTTCAGAGGTGATATTTCTTTGTTTCTAAATCCAATGAAATACATTTTTTTTAAGAAGACATTGATAAAAATTATTTAATATGCTATGACACAAGAATATTAAATTCTGAAATTAATTTTTAATACATTTGTAAAATTTTGAGATCTTTGCTTCCACACCTTTTTAGTTACCTAATAAACTCGTCCTCTAGTAGAGGACGTTGCTGTTGGATTTTGCATCATTTTATTTAAAAAATATTTTCTATTATATTCTTTATAGTAAAAAGGCATTGTCAACCATTAAAATAAAAATGCAGAATCAGGAATTATTTCACAGTTTATGATGAAATAATGCAGAGATAATTAAATTATTGCATCACAATTAATTGGCTTCAAAGGGTTTAATAACAAATTATATAATTACATTGTAATGGAAAAAAAACTTCGTTAATCAATCCGTAAATATTTTTAGATTTTTTTTATCTCCTAAGATTTTGAGTTGGAAAAGAAATATCAAAATAAATATTTAATCTAAAAACATCTTCTTAAATTGTAATTATATATTTTTTAACTTAAAATTATTGATAAATGATCAACACACTGTTTTGATTAGTTCATGGATAGATTTGTAAATTTTGTCGAGTAAAAAGGTCACCAAATGTTTATTCTGTGAACTAGCTAATATAGAAAAAAGGAAGGGAGAAAGCCATGTGGCAAATAATTTAGAGATATATATCTTTAAATAGTTGAAACAATGGAAACAGTAGAACTGAATATATGAATCATTTAATTTACACAATTTTAGATTGAAAGTTCTTAAAAAAATATTTAAGGTGTGTGAATTTTAACAAATTTCTTAATTTATAATTTATTAAGGTATTTTTCCAAATGCATTACTATTTTCCATTTTGATAGTTGTTACGCTATTTTGATTTTGATTTTTTGACGAAACTTAAAAAAATTTAGAGGAAATATTTTAATTATAGTTTAAGATGTTTAGATGTTTAATCTCTACATGTTTTTCTCAAACAAATTATATAATTAATTACCATTTACTCCAACATAATTATGACATTTAAGTTTTTATCACATTTGTTTGATTGACTTTTAAAGGTAATATTATATTTTACATGTTTTCTGAAACCTGGTGCGGTTTCAAATTTGCGTAAAAATATATTTCAAGTTATAATCATTCACATTAAAGGTTTTTTTTATGAATAAAAGATAATTATTTGTTAATTAACTTGTGTATACTCCTTCTGCATTCTAATAAATTTTTAAAATCAGTTAAATTTAAACTTTATCTCATCAAAGTAATTTTAAAAGAATTATAGGGTTTTTTGGATGTAATAGTTAAAGTTTGTATTAGTTTTGTAATTTTTGTATATTACTTATCTAAATATAAATATAATAAAATGCAGTAGTAAGCTAAGAAGATGCTACAAATTAAAATCCCAAAACACAAAAACTATTTTAGTTTAAAAACTTTTCCATAGAATTATATTCTATATGAATACCTTCAGCATCTAATTCTTAATAGAATAAATTTTAATCAGTTCATACACGTGTGTAGCAATTATCCAAACAATACGTCCTTATTTACATGCAAATAAAATTGTTCATGTTGATTTTGTCACTCGAGTATCACGTTTCAAACCTTTAAGCATTTTAAATATTTAAATTTCATTTCCTGCTAAAATAGAATATAAGTCATGATTTCATGACGCTATGAAAGATTCATAGAGTAGGAATAGCATGGAATATTTTGTACATTGTATATATATGTTTTAAATTATCAAAAAAAGAAAAGGAAAAAATTAGTTCTTTGAGTTTACAGTTTTTAATCTACGTTTTGTGACTCTTTTACTGTTTAATATTTGTTATTATTATTTAAAAAATTTCTTAAAATAACAGATAATGCTTGTTAACAGATAATGCTTTTTTAAGAAATATAGTTACATTACCATTTATTGTTCCATTTTTAATTACTCAGTAAAAAAGACATGAATATTAATAATAAAATTTAAAACTCGATGCTGAAGAATTGTTTTAATAGTACTAGTCATGATAATTCATTTTTACTGAGCGTTGAATTATTCCATAATAACCAGGCCTCGCGTTATGTATTCGCTTGCATAATTTTTTTTAATAAACAAATAACAAAATTTATCTTTTTCTGCGTTTCAAAAACAAGGAAAATCTTCGGTCGACTGCATATATTTATAATTAATTCTAAAATTTTTTAACTGATTAAAACAAAAACTGTTTTGTATTATATTTATCGTTTTTATCAATTGTTTAAATATGTTATTATTTGCGATGTGTGTCACTTTATTTTGTATTTAATTTTTTAGTCAAAAGTTCTTTTTTACTCATTCTAATTATATTGCTTGGAAGAACAAACACACATTAAAAGAAAAGTAAATATATTTATAATTATTTTTATTTTAGGTGATCCTACTGTGTCAGGTCATTTGAAACCATGCGATGAAATTATGAATTCTGTTGAAAAAACTTTGAAAAGTTACAAATTTAATGGTTATGCAGCCAGTACAGGTAATTTTACTTTTGAACAACATAATATTTTTCTAGAAAATATATCTTCCGAACCATTGAAATTTTTAAAAGCATATATGATTTGCAGCTTTAATTTTTTTTAAAGTTGTGTGGGAACTGATACATATTTAGAAATAAAACATTAAAATAACTTATTTCAAAAAAATAAATATAAAAGTTACTGATAATAACTATTTTATCAAAAATTGAATTTTTATTAAATCAACTACAAATTCCACTTTAATTTTAGAAAGCAAAAAATTATATTTTCAAAGTTTTGATAGAATAAAAATTAGTAGAAGTAAATTTTATACAAATTAATGTTTTAAAAGGTTGAAAAAATGTTTCTCTAAATGAGATCCTATTGAAAATATAACATTTTAATAAACTGTTGAATATATTTTAGTTTATAGATGTATAAAAATTTTCGGAAATATTTCCATTTTATAAAAAATAAGTGAAAAATTTTATTATTATTTATACATATCTACATAGTGAGACCAAAAAGATTCTTTTAATAGCACTGCGAAGTTTCAATTAAATAAATTTAATCTTGCAACAATTAGAATTTTTTTTTCAAGTATAGACACATTGCCTTCAAAAATTTTCACCTATTAATTTAAAGAATAAAATGCTTTAAATAATAAACAAACAAAAAAAAGATATATGTTTATATAGGATTTTAGAGGCCCAGAATATATGCAACAGTAAAAACTGGTTTAAGCAATAATAGCAAAAAATTTGCGCAACATTTGAAAACAGGACGAAATTTAATGAATAATTATTTTAACATTATAACAATTAATAGTTTTTTAAATGTTCAAAAAGTTATTCAGTTACAATTAATTAAAAAAATTTTTTTTCAGCTTTGTTAGTAATAAAATTTTCCACGAGAAATATAAGATCTTATATATATTGAAACACATTCGTCAAATCAAAAGACAAGACATGCTATCTTGTTCACAATGCAATTTTTTTTTGTCATAGTGTTTTAAAATAAATATTAAAATGCACAAAACTATTTGTAGTATTTTGTATTAGCGACATTTGAATTTGCATATATTTTAATATAAAATTTCAAAACTTAAGAAAATAAATACATAAAAACTTATACAATTTGTATTATCAACATACTAAAAAATAGCGCATATAACAGGAACATTGATAATTGGTAAAATAAATTGACAAAATGTAAATCCAACATATTTAAAATAAAATTGCATTGAATATAACTTTTCATTTAAAAAAGTATTTCAATTCCTATAAACAGGACATCTTGAAGGTCGGGAAGCTGTAGCAAAATATGCAACACGTCCAGGTGCTCCTATTGAAGCAAAAGTAAGTCTGACTCTTACTAATCTTACTTTATAGTTTAATTTATTCTACCAGATGAAAACTTGTTTACATTACCACGTCCTTAGAATTTAAAAAAATATTTTGTTCATGCGTTAGTATTATTCTGTAACGCATAGTAAATAATTTGTAAAGCTCAAATTTCAAAAACAAAACCTAACTGAAGGGCTTATGGCGAATGATCTCGAATAATAATACTGTAGTAAAAATGAATTTTTGTTAAAAACACAATAAAAATAATTTCTCGTTCTTAAACCTTAATAAACAAACAAAACTTGAAGGTATTATTTTTTTGTACGCCCAAATAATTTTTCATTTGTTTGTGTTTGGTTTTAGTACCCCAAAAATCATTTACTACAACTAAAACATCTATAAGTAAACATATTTCAACTTTACCAATCAATGTCGTAGAAAGACCAAATTGTTTTATTTTAAAGCCTATAAAAGGCTATACAATATATATACAACTTTTATAATAAAAAAACTAATTATACAATTTGGTATTTGAAATTTTTTTATTAACATTAAATCATAACAACGTAAACCTTAATTTTAAACTCGGAAAAATATTTTTCTTTAACTTTAATCAATGAAAATATTGTTTATATATATATTTTACAGTTATAAAGTGTGTAATTCACACAGTTATTTCATAGAATAACTAGGTATTTAATGAAATAACTAAGTAAGTCAGGAAAAAATATAGTAGATGAAAAACATACTTTACCTAGTTATTCTATGAAATAACTAGTTATTCTATAAAATATCTAATGATAGACCGTAAAGTTAAAAATAAAGAATTTCCGCATTATTTTATAAATTAATTGATTTTAAATAGCTAAAACCTCTCGAAAAATATGTTTTATCCCTGATGAAGATGATTTAATTGATAAATAATAAGCAAAAACAGACGACATAATTTATTATTTCTCATGTTGCTAACATTATTTAAACAGAAAAGGAAGAAAAGAATATCTTATGCATCCGTTATTGAAACAATTAACTTCTCTACTCCTTGAACTTCTCGGATATCATAATGCTGAAGAAACCAATAGTCACGTGGTATTTTTTTCTGTGCTGTTTTAGCACTTCTTACTGCTGCTATCAAAGTTAATATATTTTCGCGAACAAGTACAGCACCTTTTTCCTTTGTTTCACGCTTATTTAATAAAGATTCAAATATCTCGCATTGGATCTTTCTTATTTTTTGGTTAATCTTCCATTCTAGAAGAAGTTATTTCTTGAAAAGAGGTTGCAAAAAATATTTGTTAATAATCCAAAATGTAAAACGCTAACATATGTACACTGCCTAACATCTACTTTTAAAAGCAATGTAATGAAGCGCGCGCACACAAACACACGTCATTGCATAGCAGTTATAAGGGGTTCAAAACTGATTAAAAGCAGCTAGAATCGTTCCAAAGAACTTTCGAGCGCTGTATTTCAAACTTGAACAATAAAGTAATCGTTATTCTCTAGAATACCTAGTTAAATCATGTAATTCAATAATTTTATATACTTTAACTGACGTCCAGTTATTTCATGAAATACCCTTTTATTCTATGAAATAGCAGATTTCACACTTTAACGGTGACCTATATATATTTTACAACACACGGGTATATATAAGGAACTGATTTTAAATTTAATGTCCTGTCAGAGTATTTTTCAATTAAATACTTTAATTTTTTTTAAAAAAATAGATATGTTTTTTCATATGTAGACCATACCTGATCGATATTTCTGGGATCTTTATGTAGTCTTGAGACTAAGCTTTATTACCTATATAAATAACTAAGCTTAAGCCTAGACATATATTAAAGATCATAATTATTAACCGGTTCAAAGTCTATGAAATCTTTGTGACCTGTCTGGATCTAGTATAATTTTCCCCCTAGTCAGATGAGAATCCCAAATTTCTGTGCCAATTTCACAGATTCTTAGTTTGGCTTATATATTGAAAAGTGTGACACTATTAAGAAATACTAGTTATTTATGTTAACCAAATTCTAGAGTTTTCTATTCTAAGTTTTAAAGATGCCCTCATTACGCCACTTACTGTAATATTGGCTTTAGAACATGTTTTTCGTACAAGGGATCTAGCTTAAAATAATAGAATTTTTAAAAAGAGTCATAACAAAAAAAATTTCAATTTACTAAGTGAAACTGTTAGTGCTCGAACGCTTAATATTACTTCTGGGCTTTTTCAATACTTTACAACCAAATTTTGAAACGAAATGTTCAGCGGTTTTTCAATCTCTGCCTGCCACAGATTTCAGCTCAGTCAATCTGTCCACCCTTAAAAGAAACAGCGCCCGGAAAATCCCTACAAAGGATGATTTGATATTTTTGCCAATAGCAATAGATGAACACGATACTACATATTTAGAAAACAACGATATATTCGTATAAAATATTTAATTTCTCAATTTATTAAGATCATCCAATTCATAAAGCTCTTGCATTTGGTTACAATATATTTCTCTTAAAAACATTTATTCGCATTAAAGGGATCGGAAGACATTAGCAATGGCGCACACAGACTTTTATTATGGGGGATTATAGTCTAAAACAGCGGTTCTTAAGACTTTAGATCTCAGTGGTGCCCCCTCCCCTTTTATGTATCAGCCTGACATCACGGACCACAAAATTTTGAGCATTCTTCTCTGATTCCTAACACAAGGCTGGGTGACTTAGTGGTTTCTCAATAATCCTAAAACTGTTTTTGCTGTTTATAGACTTTTTAACCCTTTTTTTCCTTTAAGAAAACTGTAAACATTTAATTATACATGCATATAAATTATTGCAAAGTATAGTTTCAATAAATAAATAATACAGGCGCAATTCGATTCGGAAATCGAGATGGCTGCAATCGTTATCGCATTGGCTAGCTATGTGAATTCAGGTCTTAATCTTTGCATATGTGTTTCTACAGCATATTTTTAGAAAAAAATTACGTTTTATTGATGACTATGTAGTTTCAAAAATAAATAAAAATTAATATTCTTGATCGAAATACATGTTCTCGTAAGTACTTTTATTGGGAACAATTTAGTGATCTAGTCTAGGACGACACGTCATTCAATTTTTCCACGAAGCCTTTCGGAGTTTGTAAAGAAGGGGGATCTTAACCTTAAATAAAAGACCTTTGTGAACCCCCTAGGGTCCGCGGACCACAGTTCAAGAACTGCTGGTCTAAATAACACGAAAATCCAGGGGCTTAACGTACACCCCCGCATTGCGGAGGGGGCAGGACTCTAGAGGGCTCTAAGCCTGAGCGATGCCAAGTACGTAAGATACGGCTTGGGGCCCAAAACCTGACTTTGCAAGAGGGCCCTAATATTCTCCGTTACGCCTCCGCGTAAGCCGAAGGATAATCCCTAAGGTAAAAATTAAAACCATGATATTATGAGGGCAAAGGGTTGAATCCCCCACCCCGCTTTGTGAACGCCACTTCCCCCAGCATTTCTGATGCTTTGCTACTGGACTTAGATCCTCTTACATACTTATCGGGAGAATCGAACTCACCCAAAGTGTTTCGAGCTGCTAACTGACCAGGACTTAGAAACACTGAAAAATTTAAATATTCCTCTGCTGATTTTTATAAGGCTTATACACCTCATGATATAAACAGCCTCTTCAGATCATTATATCACCTATATCGTTTACTCGAATTTCAACTTCAGGCCTATACCAAAGTCCCTCAGATCAAGACAGTTGAATACTAAAGAAGGGACAGTACATTCCTACATGAAATACTGTATTTCTCAACCTGAGAAAACATGCCCCACTAAGTATTCTATCGCAATATATTGTCACCAAAAGACCTTCAATGTCCTTCTCATTACAGATAACGGAAGATACCAACTTCCTTATTGCTTTTTTTTGTGTGTTTGTCTTTTTTTTCTTTTCTACTAACTGGTTCGATGCAGATAAATTCGACCCTGGTGTGTCAGGTTAGGAATACAAATTTGGTTCTGTTAAAGAGCATTGACCTGTAGTAAAAACAGTGAATGAGTGAAAGTTTCACACTTTGAGAAAGCCGTTGGCAATATGTGAGAGTTAGTTATGATGAGAAGTTCTGAAAAATTGAAATGAAACTAGTTTCACAAGGACTTAGGTGCAAGGTCATTCAAAAATTTTGGTTATTTCTCACAGTGAGTTTCAATTCTATTTCTGTAAGGTGAAAAACGTACTATTGTGGTTCGAATGTAGTTTTTATTAGGTATTGGTCGAATTTTATTGTACTAGTAAGTTTAACTTGTGTGTAAAAGCAGTAAACACAAATATTTAAGGGCAGAATTCTTGAAATTTGAGTTTTACACTCATACATGAGTAAACCTCTTGGATGCCTAATATCAGAAATCAACTACTTTTTTAAAAATCTTAAAGTTTTTGGTCTAAGGGTAAAGGTAAAGTCTAAAGGTCTTTGACTTTGATGGGAAATGTAAGTAAAATGAATCAGAGGCAGAAATTTTAAGGTAACTTTTTAATTAAAACCTTTATACAGTTATCCTCACAATAACACACTTTAACTGTTTCAGAAATAAAATTGTGCAGTTAGTTTTTCTTGTAAAAATTCAAGGTTAAAATTTAATTTTTAGTTTTAGCGATTATTTATAGTATTTAAAAAGTAGAAGTTGTAATTCCCTTCATTACGAAGATCGCGCCTAAGCATCGTGATGAAATGATAATCAAATTCTAGTTTATTTCTTTAATAGTCGCACAATTCCTATATATATATATATATATTTCATGAGAAATATTTAAATAAAAAAAACTACTGCATTTTAAAAGCAAAAAAATTTAATTTTACAATAAAAAAATCTTATTTATCACAATTAAGCAATTGATTTTGTTCTCTCTCTCTCTCTCTCTTGGGAATTCTGTAATAATTTTATTCCCTTTAATAAAACTCATTTAAGTGAAAAAGTTTCCTTTTTAAAGAAATTCAAATAGTTTATATATATATCGATTCATTGGTAACAAAACACTTACCATAACTAATTTTAATATGATCTAATTAATGTGTGATAAATCTAATTGATATATTTAATATGATTGCTTACCATAATTCTAATATTTAAAATATACAATTAAGTGACTTTATTTTTCTTTTATGAATTTTTTTCTCTCTTTCTCAATATTTGCTTTTGTTTCGTAGATTACTATGTAATATGTTTTCCTATTTAAGCGCGCGCACGCGAGTTCTTATATTTAAATAAGAAATTATTCGTGTGTGTTCGCAGACGATTATTATTTTACTTTGAGGATTCGATTTACTAAAAATCAAAAGAATTACTTCATTTTAATAGAATTCGATTAAATTTAAATGAATGAATTCTTCTTAAGATATAAAATATTTCGTTCGCGACCATTCTTTGTTGATTACTATTAATGCATGTATTTCAACAAAAATCAATTTAATGGTATATGTGCTTCCTTTAATAAAATTATCAATAATAATAATATTGTTTTTTATTTATAATTCGATAAAAATAATGATCCATTGGCAGACGATAATATATTATCTATATATAACGGAATTTCAAAATATTTCTTTTTTTTAACCCAGTTAAAATTATTCATCAATAATTACTTATATTGGCAAAAAATATTTCTTTTCATTGAAATTCTAATTCTTAGTAGAGAGCGATTCTCATTGACAAATAATCTCTGTATTAGAATTCTGCTTTAATTTTTTTAACTGAATTATATTAAAAACGTCGCATTGGCAAAAGTTTATTAGTTCCATCTCCCAAAAAATCAATAATAATTAGTTCTTTTAATAAAATTCAAATATTTAATGGATAACAATTTATTGGCGGTAAATAACGCACTTCTTTTTAATTGAATAATTTGTAACGAGGTAATATTTGTTCCAAGTAAAATTTTTTGTCATATTTTTTAAAACTAAATCGAACTGTTTTAACAAACGCTTTATATGTAAATGTTATAAAAACGTTGTTATTGTTTTGAATTTCGTGTCTCTAAAGTATGGTTTACATCAGGGAAAATATCCCTAATATTAATAAGAATTTATTTCAATTGGAAAATTAAAAACGAATATTTGGTATTAAAAAAAACCAAGATAATGTGTTTAGTTCAGCGAGAAAAAAAGAGTAACTTGAATGAATGAATTCACGAATAAAGAAATACGCACTCTTTGACAGATAAGAAAAAAGGAAAATAGAAACGAAAACCAAAAGTAAATTTCTTTATCAAAGCACGTGTTCTTACACGTTGTGACGAAAAACGTACCTTCTGCTGAAAATAATTGAAATGACACACACGTTTCAGCGGTGTCTCCATATGAGATGCGGCTTTTTTAGAAGAAAAGTAATAGGCTTTACGTTGTTTTTGACAATTAGACACAATTTCAGCTCGTGGAATTCCCAAGTTGTAAAGCCATAGCGCCTTCAGCTGTTTTTTCTCTGTCAACATTTGAGATTTTAGAAATAGCTTGATCTCTAAATTTGCAAAACAGAGATTGTTTACCATTAGAGTCCCTTAGTCAGTAGAATTAATTATACAATCAACATTAAATTAAATTAGCACACATTTTGGTCCAATCAATTTGATTTCAAATTGTGTTTTTAAGTGGAGAAATTTATTATTTTTTTTACTAAGAATTTTTAATACAATAGCTTTTTGGGTAAAATAGCTTTAACTAATTTGTTTCATTTATAATAAACAACTAGTATATTATTATTTTATTTGCTTTTTAATTTAGTAAACAAATATTTTCTTAATTTCATTGATAAACCTATTACTTCATGCTCAATACTTTTCTGTCTTATTTATATTCAAAAAAAGAATTTATGCTCATAATTTTGCAAAAAAATTTTTCACCCCCTTTTAATAAGGATCCTTCATTGAATCACACTTATTCATTTTTGCAAATGTTTTGATTTCGTGGTATATTTAATGTGCATTCATTATCTTAACTAAAAGTTATTTTAATGAAAAGTTTAAGCAGATGGAGATTTATTTATTTATTTATTACTCCTAAAATGTTATTTAACATACAATTTTTAGAATTCTTTTCAATTACTTAAAAAAAACTTTTGGAAAGGTTAGCCTTCCGAGAATGACTTACATAACATACTTTTAACAGATAAATGGCCTTCTATTTCGAATTTTAAAAAGATACAGTTGGGAAACGCTTAGGTTATTTTCATGGGAGATATTTCATAACATAGATATCATATTCAAAAATTTTATAACGATTAGGAAATGTTTGATTTCAAAAAGGAAATTTAATATCATAGATATTATTTTCAAAAAAATCATACCGATACGATTTGCAATTGTTTCATTTCCTAAGGATATTTTATAACATAGATATTATTTACAAGCATTTCAAATAGATAGATTTCGTAAGACTATTATTAGATAATCAATGTAGAGATGATATCAACAAATTGAGTCTCAAAAATATGTCAATATTTTCAGTAGTTCTTAAATTGTGGTTTGCGTACACTCGTGGGTCCCCCAATGCCTTTCTGGGGGTGCTCGAAGGTCTCTCATTTAATGGTTTATAAACTCGAAAAATTGAAAAATGTGCCATCCTGAACTAGATCACTAAATTGCCCTCAATGAAAAAACTACTAAAACATGCATTTTGATCAAAAATATTAATTCATTTTGTAATGCCGGACGGTTCCTGCTTCTATCTGAAACCCCTTGCCTACCCGCAGACCCGGCTAGGTGTGTGGGAGAAACTAAATAATCACTAGACATGTTTCACTTTAATTAATTTATTGACGCCAAAATATCAATCAGACACAATAACTATCTAATTAAGATAACTGATGAGATAGTAGAGCGCGGAGGTGAGATTCAATAGCCCGGGGATAATAATACGGACCCTCAACTGATTCCACGATAGCTTAAACACGCTCAATATAAACTACGTCGCACACTAATAAGCTAACTTCTAATTAAACAAGGATCACGATACCTGTACTTTTATAAAGCTGATCCTACACTTGAATCTTTGCAGGAGATCCTTATCTGGATTTAATCACAGTCGTTGGATCCACTCTCAGTAATCTTTTTCATGGATAAACTCCAATAGCTCTTAATAATTCCCCGATTCTTCACTGTTCAACTAACAAACTAACTCGCCAACTCACTTGTCAACACCTCAAACTCGCGAATACAGAATTTATATCATATTCTTCATTTACATAATCACGCTTCCTTACTCGGTGAAAGTTGGTTGAAATAAATATTTTTCCCTAGAAGGATCCCCAAAGAATTAGTAGAGCCGCGTATAGATCCGTCACAAGTTTTTTTATAGTTTACAATTACATAGCCTTTATAAAAACGCAATATTTAAAAAAAATAATAGAAACACATGGGCAAAGATTTAAAATGAATTTACAGTTTGCCAATACGATAACAATTACATTTGGGGAAAAGTGCTCAAAATCTTGGGGGTCCGCGAGTTCAGGCATATATACAAAGAGGGGGCGTGATGATCGAAAGTTTCAGAACCGTTGTTGTATATAATATCGTAAAGGCTTATAGGTACTTTTCAGCAATATGAATTTTTCTTTTATTCATTAAAATTAAGAGTCTCAAGGGTGTTAACTTTGTCACGAGGACTGAAAAATAAACAATTTTCAAATAGATATAAATCTTTGAAATTAAAATTAAATAATTTGAATCTCTTACACATTATTTGTATAGGAATAAGGCTTCAAAAAAGTGTAAAACGTTTAAAATATAATCATAATTTAAAAAATAATAAGCATATGAAAATAAGCAATATTAAGTTTTACGTTGCGCATGCAATTTTCTAAAATAGTAGCTCTAAATTACTAGCAATTAGTTGATTTATAAAGTTAAATTTGTGTATATTCTTATTACACTATAGCTATTTTTAAATAAATAGAATAATAAATTATATTTTTTTAAAAAAAATTACATTAATTTTTTTAAAATTTCAATATATTTTTCAAATATTTTAAAATACAAGATATATATACTACTGAAATTAGGTGCGGTTTAAATAATATGATATATTTTATAATTCTATACAGTTTTGTTCATCCAATGCTAATATTTTATAAAATAGCATGCGCAACATAAAAATTAGTTAATATTTATTACAGAAACGTTTCTTATTTTCATGTGCTTATAATTTTTAAAATTATGATTATATTTTAAACATTTTGTACTATTTAAAATTTTGTTCCTTTATAAATAACATGTAAAAGTTTTGAATTATTTAATTTTAATTTCAAAGAATTATACCTATTTGAAAATTATTTATATCTTCAGCCCTCGAGTCAAAATTACCCCCCCCCCCTTAATACCCCTAACAGTCTTAAGCACAGATAATTTCCTAAAATGCTATGGTTTTTTTCCCCATCGTTATTTGAAAATGAAAATTTATGAATAGCAGGTTCATAAGAATATCATTGAAAATCAAATGTAACATTTATATATATACTTAGCCAGCAATTTTATTTTCAAATTTTTCATTCAAATCCAAGTCTATTTATACTACACGTGTATTTAATATTTTAGGGCCTATTTTTTTCTTCCTTCAGGAAATTTATATCCTTTGGTCAAGGCCAAACCGTGGAAAATGAATACCTACCTTCACCTTAAAAAGAAAGAAAGAAAAGAACGCAAAAAATACTCTGGGAAAGCAATTTAAATATTTCCATTCTTTGTAACTTACACCGAGCGATTTCATAAGCAACTTTATGTGATCTGCATGTTTTATTACAGCGAATATCTGAATGCATTAAGTTAACTAGCGCCTTTTAAAATAAGTTTTAATTTTAAAAGATCCCCTGTTCTGTTTCATTAATCCCCCCCCCCACCCGATTCAAACTTATTAAAATTATAAAAGCTCTCTTTCACCACTAACTGAAATCTGGAAGTCTGTTCGAAACCTTGAAACTCGCCAACTGTTATTCTCTTCGATAAATGCAAAGCTGCCAGTACAAACATTTTGACCCTGTGTTCTTTACGTGATTTAACTAACTAAAAAAGTTAATATGGACTCTTAATTTAAGTTCATTAACATGTTTCATACTTTTATTTCTTTTCATTCCATGGTTGTTATGATGCATACTTGCAATTTTTAGCAGTTTCGGTTTTATAACTATTCTAATGCAATCTCTGCTGTTTTGCAATTTCATTGCAGCCTTGAGAAATATTTTAACGCAATTTTTTTGTTTACAAAAACCTTCACTAATTATAGAACAATGAACAGAATGCTTGTATGAAGCCTTACTTTGTTTATATCACCGTATACTCCAGCGTATAATGCGCCTTTTAAATATAAACAAGTAATACAAAAAAAAAATTTTAGGTCGATTCCTACTTAGATAAAAAAAATTATTTTAGTTAGTTTTTATGAAATACTCTCAATTAATATAAATATGTATATATACATTTAACATAATCATAACATTAAATGGCAATTAATTTTTTATTAATTATCATTAAAGTATCGTATTGTCATCCAAAACAATCGTGTATAGCATAGGTTCCCAAACTTTTTTGAACTGGCGCCCACTTTTCTAATAAATATTTCGATATCACCCCCTTTTCTAGTGAATATTTCTATACCACCCCCTCCCACTCAAGAGAAATAAGAGTGTACATAATACACAGTGAAAACAAGAGTTAAGTTTTAAAAAATATCCTATTACTAAAAGAATATATTTTTTAACTTCATTTTTTTTCTAAAGTCCCAGTTTTTTTACTTGCGAATCTGAAATATCTATTACCACAAATATATTTAAATGTGTAATATTATATATTTTAGTCATAGGTAGGATATTGTTGGAATTGAAATGCTACTGAATTTCTTCTTCATTTAAAAGAGTGAAATAAAAGATTTTTAGATTATCTGTTATAAAGACAGGCAAGGTTTTTGATGATAGGAAGTAATTCGTAATTATATATATATTAACTATTGCTTTCAAAATAAATATAAATATTGACAATTTCAGCCTTTAAAGAATCACGTTAATTCCTGGTTAACATATTTAATAATGTTTCTTGGATAATATACGTAATGAAATGAAGTGGACGAAACTTGTTTCCTACTGCTCACAGACAAAGACATCACTTGCATTACAGAAATTAAAATGCACTAACTATATCATTCAATTTAATATACATCTGAATGTAATGTAATTATTTAAGTTTTTCATCCACTTCCCGTACTACTGAAATGTGTGAATTTTCGTACATGTGATATAGGAATGATTTAAATAGATACAATCAACATAAGATAAACAGTATTAAAGTTTACTTTTGTTAGTACATAATCAGCGTGTTTTTAGTCTTTTTTGGTTAATCTGCCCAAGCCCTTCCGTGCGAACTCAACGCCCCCCTGAAAGCCTCAAACGCCCACAAGAGGGCGTTATTGCCCACGTTGAGAACCAATGGTGTATATAAAATTTCAGTTCAACTGAATGCTTTGAAACGTGAAAAAAAAAAATATTTTAAAGTTTTGACCCAAGTCGCTAAAAATGAAGCCAACGTGGCTGTATCTGTAATTCTTTAAGCAATTAATCTCAGTCTATTTCTTTTGATTAATTATAGTTAAATTATCGTATTGTTACCCAAAACAATAGTGTATAGAAAATTTCAGCTAAAATAAGCGCTTTAAAATGTGAGAAAAAAACCTTATCAAGTTTGACACAAGTCGCCAAAAGGGCCGCTATGTCACCAAAAATGATGCCCACGTGGCTGTATTTGAATAATTAGTAATTCGTAATAACGTGGCTATATATTGAAACATTAATAATTGTCTTCTGTGGATAATTAGTTTTAATCAGTTAATTTTTATTTATTATAATTAAATTACTGTATTGACGTCCAAAATAATCGTGTATAAAAAATTTCAGCTCGATTGAGTGCTTTAAAATGCATTTTATTAACGATTGAAAATTTGAAAAAAATAAATATATTTTTTAATAAATATAAAGAGAGAGTGAGCTAGTAGTAGGAATTGAAAAATGAGATCGAAATTTACGAGTGCGCCTTATACGCCGGATATAAAAATGAGAGTTTTAAAAATAAAGAAAAGAGGAGTATAAAACAGATGTCCTACATTTTTCTAAATACTTTTTATATTAAGAAAAATGACATACCCTATGAGCTTTTATTACTGGATAAAATGAGAAGTTTGTCCTATTCGTCTTGTGTTACATTTTCAGGTACATCGCCGAATTTTGTTTCATCTTTTTTCACCATCACTGGTACTCTGATTCAAAAAAATAAATAAATAATCATTTTCCGTTCCATTTAAATTGGGTTAGTTAAACTACATTTTTAAATGGCATTTTAGTTATGTCAAGTTTATTTTCATTCCTTGATTTTATTATCCACTCATGTACTGCAACTAGATTTCAAAAGAAAAGAGTATTACACCTTTTAGGTTTTTTTCTTAAGAGAAGAGTGAGCGTTATACGGCGAATATACCTAAAAATTAAATAATTACAAATTGAAAGTATAGTTCGCGTTATACGATGTAGAGCGTATTACTCAGTAATATACGGTAAGTAAAATGTTTTAAAATCGAAAGAAAAACAGTCCTGTTCTTTAATGATTTTAATATTATTATGAAGTTCTTTTTTAAGCACAGAAAACTGTCGTAAGAAAATATAAAAGATTTTATATCAGTCGAATTTTACTAAGAACTCCAGAATTTTTATTTTTTCAAAGGCTGAATCTTAAGAAAGCTTTCTTCTTCCGTTGAATTTAAACCTTTAATTTTTAATATTTTTTATTTAATTACAGAATAATCTTTTGCTAATTGTATACATTGTCATTTCTCCACTTAGCATAATGCAAACAATGACAACAATTGTGTCTACGATAAAAGTGAAACTATAACAGATTTTAGTCGACATTCTAATGTGAGTTAAATTAAACTGATTCTGCATTAAAAACACAAACAAATAAAATTTGAATGTAAATAGTTTCCTTAGGAACGACTTTGTAGAATTTTAGTCTAATTTGAAACTGAACAAATAGTGTACTGCTACATGAATCGATATCTGCTTAATTCTATCGGGGTACTTACATACCGCTTGTCGTAAATTTGAGCCTATTATTGACCTCATCACTTAATCTTGAATCAAAAGTTGCAAAAAACAAACTGTCCTGGTCAAATTGGCTAGGAATGCAAAACTGGAAAGATTTACATTCAAATTTCAGGAAAGATACCGACACAAATAGTTTTATTTGAAAAGTAATTTTACGAGTTATATAATAGATGCCTTTTCAAAAATAATCTTTTTTTTAAAAAATATTATTGACACTGACAGTATATGATATACAGATATTATGTGTATCATATTGTTTGTCATATATAGTTTCCTGTATTAGTATTTGTTACATTGCATCTATATTGTCCGTCATACATTGCTTATAGAATCCGCTTTTGTGCCGAATGTAATTTGGATAGTTTTAAAAATGCTGAATCTTTTTCTTTTTTTTTATCGTATCAAATGTTTACAGTGTGCGTATAGAATTTAAAGGTATACTTATCATGATCACAAATGGAAGCTTTGAGTTAAAAAGAGACAATCATAAGAAAAAACCGAGGTATGCAAGATTTCTTGAATTATACTTATTGTGTCATGACGCGAGTTCGGGCTCCACCCAAAACTAATTCACGAAATAATCCGCACCTCTACTCACTAAATTTAAGGCCTCAAATACTGTTATTGTATGCGCAATAATGAAAAATGTGATATGGCAAATTCGCTTGTAAAATCGCACTCAACCACCAGGAACTTTAACCGGTAGAATATAAAATATGAAATTAAAATTTGATGACACCCTCTCTGCTCTAGTCCTCAGCTCAACTCAAATCGTCTGCTTATTAGTAACTTTTAATTTAATGAGATTGCAATATAGAATTCTAAATAGAGTTGTTTTTATTAGAAATATTATTGTTGATTTTTTTTCAGCAGGGTGAAATATTATATGTTCTTCCTACATCAAAATATTTGAGATTTCTCCAAATTAGAATCATAAATTCAAACGTCCCTCCTTATTATCTCACGTTATTCAAAATAATATGATCCATCGCCAATTAGCTGCTGAGTTGCTTTGTAGAGTATAATTGAAACTAATTTAATAGAAATATTATATTCTATAAA
>BMAO01017229.1:0-20639 GCA_019973975.1 Trichonephila clavata
TTCTGATGAATTGTTGGCAAGCAAGGAACAGTATTTTCAGAACGCTGCTTATATGGCGCTTGTTTGGTGAGAGTTTAAGATTCTTAAGACAACCGAACATCCCGCTGTGAGTGTTACACGGCCAGTCATTCGATTTCTCATTGCGAGGAATACCAAAGTTTGTGAAATTCACTCACAATTCGGGAAGTGAATAGATTCAATATGGTGAGCAATTCATGGTTAGAAGGCGGGTGAGACAACTCAATGAAGGACGTGAAAATGTGCACGATAACGAACGAGGTTGTGTAGGATATTTTTGATAGCTTCTCCTGAAAACTGGATGTCGTATTAAATGATATTAATCTGTTCTAGCATTTGAAGTCCTTTCATTCTGGAAAATAATTACAGGACGACGACAAGGTCAGATCCGCTGTACCCAATGATTACAATCACACAGGCGGCACCGTTCTTTGACGAGGGCATCCAAATAATCTTGCTCCGGTACGATGAATGCTTAAACAATGGTGGTATCTATGTCTAAAAATAAACAGACCTTGTGTATAGTTCATTACTTAATAACAATTAGTAGCAAATGATTGCTTCTTTTTGTGTGTGCTGGTAAAACGGAACTCTTAATTTCTGGATTACCTACAAAGCATACTTATACATAAGGGTTTCAAAAGCTACGGTAACAAGAGCTCTGACGGGTATGCAAATTATTCGTATGAATAAAGGTCCCTCTGAAGGTAATGAAGACGATCACAGCATTCAAACGGGGAAGGCAGATAAAGCTGGTTCCCCAATAACATGATTAAATCTCTGTTAGAAGATGGATGCGTTTACGGAAGCATGGTCCACGATTGAAACAGGAAGTGTGATACATACGGCTTTTGCGTTTAAAGAAAAATTCTCCAGCTGAAATTCATCGGCAGTTGGTAGAAGTGTACGGTACAAGTGTTATGTCACCAAGACAAGTGTGGTTTTGATGCATGGAATATAACTGGTATGTGAGATGAAGGAGGAGCATTTTCGGTGGGAAGTATTGGACCACCCTCTTTACATTCCCTACCTCGCACCGCCTTCTTAAAGGAAACACTTGGGTGGTCAAAATTTTAGAATTGGTGCTGAGGCTCGACAAACCATCTTGACGTGGTTGTATAACCTTAACACTGATTTGTACGATGCTGGTTTCGATGGTTTGGTGTACCGATGGAACAAATGCCTAGGTAAGTATGGAGACGGTGCCTTTTCCTACATTGCATATATATATTTATTTTCTTGAATAAACGTATGTGACGATCTATAAGGTCATTTTCTATTAATCCTCTTGGGGAAACTTTGAGGCTAGCATTAACGTTAATTCACAACCTCTCAAGAAGAAACCATGATATTCAAATTAGTTTGACTATAAAGTCTAGGTTTTGTAGATGTAAGATAGAAGGAGCCGGGAGCTGTTGCGGTGTTACATAAGTGTGAATATTGGAATATTTCATTCACAAATATAGCGCGAGTTAAGGAAGTAATTGCTAAGAGATTAAAATTATTAGATTGAGGATCTAAGATAGATGAAATTAAAATTAGTTATCGGTTCATTAACGCTTGTTCTTCTTGTCTAGTTAACTTAGTCGAGTTTACTTAGAGTTAGTCATTGAGATTAGATAGCTAGCTTTATATATCACTCATACGGTTTCTTTTTGTAGTTTCACTTGTGATTTTTTAAGTGTGTTTGAAGAGAAGTAAAACATTATTATTATGGAAATTGCTGGTGATGCTTTGTTCCCCCCCCCACACCTTTAGGTAGGCAAGACGGTGAGAGAGGGGTGACGAATAGGCCGACCCCCCCCCCCCCACGTTTACTTTGAATAGGCTTGTTATTTTACTTTTGAAGCCTCTACGTATATACAGATATCCATGTTAAATGAGTGCCAAGCTAAGGAAATTTATTAACTAATGCTTCTGGTAATGAATTGTAAATTTTCAATTTATGTCTTGGACAAAATTACTGTGTTGGGAAAATAATCAAAAAACTGCACTTACAAAGCACGCTGGAAAAGCTAAGCAACTTTGCAATAAAAAATTGTCAACGAAAGGAGAAAAAATCAATTAGTTCAATACAACCAACAAAATGTAACAAGGAAATGAGTTATGACATTTTTTAGAAAGCATTAAACTACTAAAAAAAAAAAAACGGATACAGAAATTGATATCCGAGGCGGTACTTCACAAACTCATTATAGACCACAGTTTTCTATTCTGCCCCCCCCACCCCCCCACGAAATCGTTGCACAAAAATAAGAAGAGACAGAACTTATACAAGTCGTTATAATCACGCGATAGAAGCACACAAAGGAAAAAAAGCGACTTTTGAAAAGGGTCATTATTCTATTACCATTGAACAAATGCACGTTAGCATTGCAAACTCTCTCTCGGTTGTAAAAGTTACATTCGCCACTGTTACTTACCATTTGAGGCGACATGGAAACAATCGGTACAGCTGGATTCGCAGTAACAAAAAAAAAAAAAAAAAAAAAAAAAAAAAAAAAAAATGAAAGAAACAGGAGGAAAAAAATCTTGTTGGAAATAAAAGCATGGGGAAAAGTGTATTTTGTGGGGGAGGGGGAACCGAAATCTTATATTCAAAAAGCTGTTACGGGGATCTGTGCGTGTGTTTACGACACAAAGCAAGAATGACGTTGAATGGAGTGGTTTTTATTGTCTTCCTGTTGGGAGGGGGAACCTTTCAGAGAGAATGGTAAATTTGCTGTTGCTTTTAAATCGGGAAATACTTTGGTGCTTATGCTCCCGAAAAGCAAATAAAAGAGGCGCGAGGAAAATGCTATAAAAGTTCAATCACCTGTGCAAACAGATATGCTATTAAGGATTCCACTTTGGAACGAATTTGTTTCTGAAAAACATGCAGTCATCTCGTATTCGTATACAAAAGTTATTTGTACAAATTGGTTTGTTAAAAATGTTATTAATTATTATTATATTATACATCACAAATATGATAAGATCATATAACACTTAGGTATCCAACTATGCAACTCCAACTTTATTTAGCAATTTTGCAAAATCGTACAAATGAATAATTTTTTTTTTGATATTTAGCGTCACTTAAATCAGAATATACACATGAGTTTTTTTTAAAGAGTATTATTTCTCTCTAAATGAAAAGAAAAGCTTTTCTTGATGATGTCATAAATTTATTTATACATAAGGTACAGTAAAAAAATCAACTACATCTTTACAACAGAATAGAGAAAAACCACAGCTGGGACAAATTTACATTTATGATGATGGTGAGGCTTTGCATGAACGTGCAAAAATAGGTAAGGTATCCGACTACCCTAAACTTGTGAATTTTGCCAAATATTTACAAATTGTTTTTTTTGTTTTGTTTTATTTTATAGAAAATCTTATTAGCTTTATAAAAATACCAAATTTATTATTTTCCGTTCACTAGAACAAAAACTACAAGTGTTTTAGTAAAAGCAGATGCCACTACTTTAAGCAAGATGTGTTATACTTTAAAGCGCATTTTACTCGAATTTGTTTTTAGAAAATGTTCAGACGGGAACAGTGATTGCTAAAAAAGTTTTGAAAATAGTTAACTGTGAAACTTTTTCTGTACGCTCTGTATAATAGTAGAAAAGTTTTCACCTTCAGATTTATCAATCACTGTTTTATTACAAAATTTACAGTCTCTTATGTTAATATAATCACTGTTTTTTTAAGCAATTTCATATAATAACTAAGATAATGGGCTCTAGGTTTTGTAAAAATGAAAATATTTCTCTTATCCTGAGGATCATTTCAAAAATGAATAACATAGCAATACATCAGAAGTGAAAAATTGAAAATGTTTTCGTAAACTTTTGGTACAGAATGGGCCACTCTTATGGTATTTTTTGTAAATTTTTACTAATTTTTCCCGGTCTTTGTAATAATAACTTCTTTTTCTCTTCTTAATTCTTAGTATATTTTTCTTAAATGTCCTAAACAAATCTAAAAACTTCACAAAATTCCCCATATTTTCATTTTTTTAAAAAAAGTTATCGCAAATAGTTGGATATTTTAACGTACACCTGTTTAGCTCTTTTAAAGTCTCGCCTTTCAGTTTAGTTAAAAAACTTACAGTTGACTGTGGCTCTATCGTTTGAGGGGCACTTTTGTGACTACATTGTGCGTCACGGAAATCGAGCGATGACTAATATACTCGTCAATTATAGAATAAGCGTCACTGTCGAAGTATTGGATAAAAAATGGGTTTATTTTATAAAATTTCCAATTTTATTTCTAATACTTATTTAGGTAGTTAATATAAAACATATACTACATACATATTACAAGAAAAATGCATTTGTCTCATGGCTGACAATACCTGACTGAACCTCTTTAGAAATCAACTTTCCGACTTTGTCTTTGCCCCTTTTAGGCTAAAATCTAAAAAACAGATTATCATCGTACATAAATAAATTCGTTGTGTGAACTTATATGCTGTTTTCAGCCAGTGCATACGGGGACGTATAAGTTCATCTTAAATTTTTATATTTTTTTATTTATTTGTTTTACTCCCTGCCTGGCCTCAAAATATTCTAAACATTTTGAAATTTGAGAATAAGTTTTTTTTTTCCAAAAATTACAATTTAAATAGCCAATGGTCACTACTTTTTACACATGACGTGTATACTCGTTAATGCACAAACCCCTGCAACTTCTCTATGACGTGTATACTTGTCAATGCACAAACCCCTGCAACTTCTCCATGACGTGTATACTTGTCAATGCACAAAATCCTGCAACTTCTCCATGACGAATATACTCGTCAGTACACAAAATCCTGCAGTTTCTCCATGACGAATATACTCGTCAATGCACAAAATCCTGCAGTTTCTCCATGACGAATATACTCGTCAATGCCCAAAATCCTGCAGTTTCTCCATGACGAATATACTCGTCAATGCACAAAATCCTTCAGTTTCTCCATGACGAATATACTCGTCAATCACAGTTAGCTGGATAAAAAAGTATTCATGCGTAACCTTTTTTGTGAAAATAAATCTTATTTCATATATTTTTTAATATTCACATAAAAATACATTTTAAAAAACCATTATTATAAAAAAAAGAGATTAATGAATAATTTTTTTTTATTTTTGAAATGATTTTGATAAATAATATACATACAAACAGCTTTCATAAGAAACTCTCTAAATTAAAGTTTCCTATCAAATTCGAATTTTTTTTTCATATCTAGACCTGAATTACCTTATTTAACACTAAATCCTCTCTCTCTCTCTTCTAGGTAACCCATCGAAAAGGCTCACTTTTCTATATGAAATCTCGAATCTTTTTGTGACGTCACAGAAGCCATTTATTCCAGTGAATTCTTGGTAATAGCCATTGCCATAAAATGAAACGAAAGAGAGAGAGAGAGAAATTTCTCTATTGCAGTGAATTCTTTACACAAAGTACGAAAAAGAGAAAGAAAAAGTGCCCCAATGAATAGAATTCTTTCTTTTCTTTCTACCTTTCATTTTCTTTTACAGAACTGTATCTTCCTCCTTCTTTTCAACCATTACTTCAGTTTGTTGAAAGGAGTGTGATTTTGCTAGAACGGAGCCACTTAGTTAAATGGTTATATTGTAGGATGAGCTTTTAGGAGGCTGGCAGTTGACGATCTTCTGATATCTCAGAGCTTAAAAACTTTTCATTTTTTTCGGTAACGGGTCTCTCTTTTAGAAAAGAATCCTCAGAAGTGAAAAGCATTATCTTGATGACCATAGGTGTTTACTTGTAGGTAATTATTTTAAAGTAGTTTTCAAGTGGAATTTCGTGAGTAATTTTAAACAGGTACTCAATCAAAGTGTAATTCTATTAAAGGAATTTAAATGTTTATTTTTTTTTTAAATTAATTTCTTGGACTAGATTCAGAAATAGTTATATTACAATATAGAACTTACAGTGTACGGTAGAACGTCGTTTATCCGAACGTTTATTATCCGAAGCGTCGAATATCCCGACCAAAGTCCGGATACGTTTTCGAACAATGCAATGCTCAACAGTTGTTTCGTATGAGGCCAAAAGTAACGAGAAAACACAAGGTGAATAATATTTGGGGAATTTCAGTTGTGTGCTTTGGTAAACATCTGCGTGGAATATTAGGTCAGTTTGTTTCCAAGTGAGGGGGTGTATACGTGCTCTTTTGTTGAGTTTTGTTGATGTAGAAACCTGGATGGCATGCGATGCAAAAGACTGTGGATTTCAAATGCTAAATAATGACGAGATTGTGAATTCCGTGCAAGAAGAATCCGACCCTGTTGACGATGAAACGGATGGGAGACGAGGACAAAAACAATGAAAGTAGTAAGGGTCCATCAAATGCTGATGCGTTTTTTGAGTTATAGACAGCTATGGAGTGGTACGAACAACAATCAGAGTGTTGTCCTACTGCACTACTACTGCTCAAAAGAATCAGTGACCTTTCAACGAAAAAACGAAGGTGTACAATGATACAGTGAAAAATAAGTGATTATTTTCCACATTAAAGGTAAAATTGTGACATTTTGCACCTATTTTGCTTTCTCTTCAAGCACATTTCCAACACGTGATAAATTCCAATATTCGTATAGTGTCCGGTTTCATGTACTGCATAGATCGCATTCGTTTTGCGGTTATCCGAACAATCACGTATCCGAACGATGTCCGGTCTCAATTGATTCGGATAAACGACGTTCTACTGAATCGATATTCTTTTTTACTCCATGTTTGGTTCATTTATTTTATGGGAGTATGTTTACTAGCCTAATGAGCAGGGACATCTTAAGGCATGGGCCCGGGCCTAGGGCCTCATTTCGTTCTGGATTCTGTCTTCATAAGACCACGATCCGTATAATTTTCTTGGAAACAAATCTTATTTATGTGCATATTCTCCGTAAAACAGGGAATTTTAAATTACATGTCAACTGGCAAAAAGGGGTAAGATTGCATTATTATGTGATGACCATTGTCTATGTCTAGGTCTAGGAATAATAGCTTTTGTTCCTCCATATCCCACAAAACCTGTAACTGTAACTGTCTAGGATTAGGGCAATACCATAAACAATCATTCAACTTATTTAGTCGAAATGCGGCCATCGGTCGAGCCAGTTTTTGCCTAAATTCTTGGAGAAAGTGAGTCGTGCATATTTATTTGTTTCAAATAACCGTTTGAATGAGTATTTGACAACACGTGCTATATACTGTATGTTTTTAAAGTGAGTGAGTGATTTTGGGGTTTATTGGCGCAAGAGCCGATTTCGGCTATACTGCGCCAAACATTTATTCTAATATCTGTGGTCTAGACAGGAAGAGAAAGAAAGAATTGAATGACAAGAAAGAGGGTCGAAAATAGAGAAGGATCACTAGGGTATCCCGGGTTCGTGAAGCCCGTGTTTACCAAAGACAGTAAACCCCGTGGGAAAAGGAAAAGATCACTAGGGCACCTCGGGATTGTGACACCCGTACTCACCTAAAGAAGGTGAGCCCCCTGAGGGGGTATGTTTTTAAAGATATCAGCTAGAGCCTACTTTTGCGTAGAGGCCCAGGGCCTAAAGATTCTTCTCTGGGTCCAAGGCCTCAAAGAATCTTAAGACGTCCCTACCATTGAGACTATCAAAGTTTACTTACAATCTGCTAGTTTTTTTTTTAATGTCTTAATGTATCCGACTACCCTAAAATTGTGAATTTTGCCAAAAGTTGACAAATTTTTTTATGATTTTATTTTATGGGCCATCTTATGAGCTTTATAAAAATACCAAGTTTATCATTTTCCGTTCACTAGAACAAAAACTATAAGTGTTTCAGTAAAAGCAGATGCCATTACTTTATCCAAGATATGTCATACTTTAAAATGCATTTTACTCGAAATGTGATTTTTTTGAAAATAATCAAACGGAGTCAGCGATTGCTAAAAAGGTTGTGAACATAATCAACCGAAATTTTTTCTGTAAGTTCTGTATAATAGTAGAATGTTTTAACCTTCGGATTTATCAATCACTTTTTTATTACAAAATTTACAGACCCTTATGTGAATATAATCACTGTTTTTTTAAGCAATTTCATACATTAACTGAGATAAAGTGCACTGGTTCTTATAAAAAAAGAAAATATCTCTTATCCTGAAGGTCAGTTCAAAAATTAACAAAATAGCAACACATTAGATTGGGAAAATTGAAAATTTGTTCATAACCTTTTGGTACAGAATAGACCGCGTTTGTGCTATTTTTTGTCAATTTTTACCTATATTTTTCAATTTTAGTTATAATAATTTATTTTTCTCTTCTTAATTTTAGCACATTTTTCTTAAAATGCACTAAAAAAATCTAAAAATAAAAAAAATTCACTACCTCCTTTTTATTAAAAAAAAAAGTTTGTCGCAACCAATTGGATACCTTAATTTTAACTTGTGCTGCGGAATTTCCAAACCTTTGTAATAAAAAATTGATACATTAAAATAAATGTTGAAAGAGAGCATTGCAACTCAGTTTTCTTGTTGGCGTGTTGCGTAGTTTAGTGAGGGGATGACATCCCAGATGTCGTCCTCGTCAGCTGGCCGAGGCTCAAAATTACGAGGTCCGTCAAGAATAGCCTTCGTTTTTTTTGTAGTGAGACATTAATATAGCTCTCACTCGATGCATTCAACATGTAACAAAATCTCCTTATTACACAGGTTAGATCTTTGATGAATCAGGACAAGAACCCATTTACAAATATACGACTGGTACTCATTTTTTGATGGGCAGTGGTCACCATGGACAGTGGACGCCACGTAATCCTTCAGCGGATCTACTGTGGATCCCCTGAAGGATTACGGGGCGTCCACTGTGTTATCACGGATAATGAGTTTGCTGACACACTGGCAACAGGGGCGTCTTAAGGCATGGGCCAACAGGCCCAGGGCCTCGCCCTCGGTGGGGGCCTCGTTTAGCTCTCGAATCTGTCTGAATAAGGTCATGCTCCGGATAATTTTAAGGGGCAAATATTATTCCCGTACATATTCTTCGATAAACTGGGAATTCCAAACTGCATGTCAACAGGTAAAAGTGGTAAGATTGTATTACTATATGTTGTTTGTTGTCCATATCTAGGCCTTGGCTAAATACTGTGAAGAGTTATTCGACTTATTTAGTCGAAATGCGGTCATCGATCGAGCCGATTTGGGCCTAGGTTTTGGGCCTAGGTCGTGCACATTTATTTGTTTCAAATTACCAATTGAACGAGTATTTGAAAATGGATGTTATATATTGTCTACCTTTAAAGATTTCAGGTAGGGCCTACCTTTACACAGTGGCCCAGGGCCTCAAAAAACTGTAAGATTTTGCTAGGCCCATTGCCTCAAAGAGTATTAAGACGTCCCTGACTGGCAAAAGCTGGTTCTGACCTTACCCAACCTCATCCTTCTGTTTGTTATGAAAGTGATAAAAGGATCATCAATGCTGGATTTAATGCTAATTTTCCGAAGAAGATTCGGGTTTTTGTGAAGGAGAAAATTTGAGTTTCTTTAGGGGAAAGTCCCATTCCTTGCGACATGCCTGGACCTGTCACTGTTCCTAACTTTAAAATTTAAACTGGGAATGACAATTCACAAAACACCTGCACAGGCATTCTAAGGACATGTAACGATCATTTGGTCCTTTGTTCTGGATTCAATGGCGTACCTACAGCTAATACAGTAAAAAGTCATTGTTTATTGTATTTCTGACCTGTATTAAACTTTTCGTCATATACTGATGGCGCCTATGCCCAAGTCTGGTGTAGGCTAAAAAAAGGTTTAATCGTTGTTTTGAATCCTGATTTTTTTCATCAAGAAATATAATTTAATAGGAGCTTCTGCACCCTCTACCTACTATTTTGAGCTCATGTATATAATATAAAATTATGGGAAATCTAAATTCCTTCTCAAATATTGACTGCTGTGCTAAATTTGAGTTCTATAAAAGGTATTCAGAAGGGAATGAAGGTTTCTATAAAATTACACTTTATTTAAAAGTTTTGAAAAAATATTTTTTTTAAATATGAAAATATACAATTAAAATCGACATAATTTATTTTAAAAATTATAGTTGAAAAAACTTTTTTTGCTCTTTTTCAAGTATTTCTAAAGCAAACAAATAACCCCTCAACTGCCGATTAAAAGTTACGTGATTCGCTCCCCAGAGCCAACGTTTATCACGTAGGCGTGCGTATGCAGTGTACTGGTGGGAAAAGAAAAGGCACAAATAAAAAAAATATTCTGTAAAGTATAAGTAAATCCTTCGCAAACACTCTCTCTCTCTCTGTCAAGGTCATTCTATTGCACACCAAAGCCTTCGTAATAGTTTTACTGGTAGCAACGCAGAGGAAGTATCATATTTCGTAAAGACGTATATATACGTCCAGAGCACTAAACGCTATGGTTGAGTGAGGCTGATATATACGCCGGTGGCAATTAAGGAGATTTAAAAAAATGAGAATTATAAAAGTTTTTTCTGGAAAAATTTTTAAAAAAATATTGTTTTAGTAAAAAAATGAACTGCAAAAGGTGACAAAACATGCTTCAGTAAAAAAGAATGTTTTTGATAATCTATTTTCAATATTAGAAGAAAAATATATACATTATTTTCAAAGTATAACATAGCTTTTGTGATAGAATTAGCATTATCACTTGACTTTGTTAATTGCAACAAAAAAAAACTAAGAGATCGATAAGAGTTTAGAATTACTTCATCACCATTTTAATTTCCTAAAATTTCTAATCGCCTTAAATTGTTCTGAGCTTCTAGAACTCAAAATTTTTAAAACGAAAGAAAAGTTTCACAATGAAAGAATGTCCCCAATACGTTATAAATCTCTTCTTAAAGGTGATAAAGGAGTTTGAATAGAACTATTGAAACGAACAAGGAGGACGACTGGAAATTAATCGTTAAGTTTTCTTTTTGAAAAATGTGGGGAAAAAAGAAAAAGAAACATCTCCTAGAGATTAAAGCGATGATTAAATTGAGATACAACAACGAAGACGACACGAAAAATACACAAAAAGAATTCAAAAAATTTAATGAGTTCCAAGATTTTGAGAAAAGTGAAGCTGGACATAAAAAAAATAATAATAGAGGATGAGCAAACTCGTTATCACCGGCATCACTCGAGACAACGGAAAACAACCAGGTGAAAGCACTCATTTTAATTGCCTATCCATCCAAACCCGGAATAAAAAAACAAACAGAAAAATGAAAGAGGAAACCTTAAGCCATAAACTCCCTCTTTTTTTTGTTTAATATCAATTTTCCTTCCTTTAGAACAAGGACTATTACAAGAAGATTTTAAAAGTTTACTTTTTGAATTAGAAAATTCTTCCGCCATCCCAGCGAAGGGGGTTATGAATGCCACCACCCGCTTTTATATTAGATACTGGTGTGTAATTGGGGGCAGTAAAAATTCTTCGCCTTCCATTTTGAAAGCAGCAAAATGGGAGTCATATTAATAAGCCATAAAGTTGCTTGAGCACGTTTCCCCGAAAGTTGCGACTTAATTCTTTTACGTGGGGTCAATCCAGAGTGTTGACCGACTTCGAAACCGTAGATTCTGGAATATTTATTGCCCAGTCAGAATTTAATTCTCCGAAATTTCGCGTGACGGGTGGCAGCAGCAAACGGGTCCTCATTTAATTTACATGTCTAATCAGTTTTTCGGTGGTTTTGAGCCTGGCCAGGAAAACTGAATTAAAACATGAGTGGAAATTAGAAAAATGGCTTAATTATGCGACGGGGTTTTCCGGGAGATGCACGGATTCTTACCCGTAATTTTGGCAACGCGTGATTTTTATGGGTTGCTTGTTTTAAAAGCACTCCTCATTCTTAGAGAATGGGTTCCGATTTTGCCGTAATTTATGGTATCGCGTGTGAACCACGAGTCTTTTTTTTCCCTACATTCTTTTGGGTTAAATTACGGTTTCGGACTATTAACTACATCCCACAAAGAAATAAGAATATTTTTAGACTGTAATTTACGAACGTGGGGGGTGTTTTGGAAAACAAGCCAATCTGATGGAAAATATTGGCGTAGAAGAAAGAAAACAAAAATATAAAAAAATTCAATCTCGGAACGCGAGATTGAAAATAATTAAGAGGAAAAATAATTTCCTAATACATAAATAAAGAAGAAAATATATTATAGTCGAACTAGTCATGCGAAGAGAAATTTACAATCTTGCTACCGCGTGGGAAAATTAAGTATCCCGGATATTGTATTTCAAGAATTTGTTAAGAAACTTCTTCCGTAAATTAGCATGAAATAAATAATTCGTATTAAAAATATTGAATCTCCTCAGTAATTACTAAGCGTCTTCTTTCTTTGCTTAACACTTAGGGCTGATTGAGATTAATAATTAAAAGAGTAGATTTTAATTAAACTGAACTTAAATAATTATAAATTTTACTAAAAGTTTGTCGTGATTTGGGACATAATTTATTTAGGGAAGATTGTTCCGAAGAAGGTTTAAAAAGGATACAGTCATATTTTATAACTGATGGCGCTACCGAAATAAATTAGAAATTTTAAAGCCCTGATATTCTCACTGTAAGGCTTAAAAGAGTAATAGGAATCTGGGTATTGATTCTTCTCTTCCATAATATTACTACACTTAATTAAAATTAAGTTTTAATATATTTATATGCTGATAGGAACAACGATAATTTGTATTGTCTGCTTAAAATTATCTCGTCTCTATGAATAAAAATGGATGTTTGTGTATATATGTGATCTCGCTTTACTCCAACACCGTTCAACCGATCACTATGAAAATTGTTATGTATATGTATTTTTTTGTGGAGATGGTTTTTGTGTTATCCTCTTTCTTGCAGCTTCCAACCAGTTGGCGCTACAGCATATAAATTTCTGGCACCATTCAATCAATCGTCAAGTTGACAACATGGTCATTAAAATTGATACAAACCTGGCTCTATCGCCAACATTTCTCTATCCTTCCATTGAATCGCTATTATAATATAAGGAACGGCTTTACTTGCGAATATTATAACTTTAATATAAAATAAATATAACAGAAAATATATTAACGCATTAAATATCCAGATATAAATTATTTACACTATTTTAAACGTTCATTATTCAAAATTTGTATTAATGTGTTACTTTTGCTGAGCTGAGATCAGTTTAGGAAGATGTTTTCAAAAATCGACCTCCAAGAGTTATAAATAAAAAAACAATCCTTTTTATCAGCTATTAGACCTTTAGACTTATAAATTAACAAGTATGGTTTTTTTATTTAGTTTAAATGTGCAAAAAGCTTTTTCATGTTTAATTTGCAATTCACGTAAATTTAACTCATTAAAGACTTCTTTATCCTTCAATCTGTAATGTTTAATTTTTCAATTCAACCTTGCGAAGAACGGGTATACCAGATTATATTTTTATAAAATAAATTTTTGAGAGTTTTTCTTATTGTTGTTTCTTTAAATTTATTGTAAAAGAAATTGTGATTTTTTAACGAAAATGACAAGATTAAGAATGAAGAAATTTATATATTTATACTTCTTTTCTTTATTATTTAAAAACCAATATTTAGAGTTTACAATGGCAAATTATTAGCCAATATAATGCAAAAAAATGAACTTAATTTTGTAGAAATATCAAAGATCAGAAATATCATACAGAAAATATCGAAGTTTTATAAATATCTGCGCCACCCAACATATTCTTTTGATTTTGTCGATTTTTGGAAACAAAAAAACAATAAAAATTTATTATTGAATAAATAATTTTAGCATTAAATAATAAAATTAATTATTAACAGCAAATACTTAATCAAATTTTACGTACTACGTACATACAAAGGATTATAATCAATTGAAAAAAAATTAAGGGCTTGGGGGGGGATCCGGACCCAGGGACTCCTCCTCCCGCTCCATGGACGCGCTGCTGGTTAACAAGGATTTTCACGTATCCCTACAAGAAAAATCCAAAGGCTTAACCTAGAGATCTAGGTGACCGTGACATTGGACTTTTTCTTTCCATCCAGCGCCCGGAGAACTTTATTTTACTTTTTAACTCCAGAGTGGGGTAGTGCCTCATTTACGCTGTACATGTGAGCAGTTTTAAATTCGATAAACCCTCCTACAACTCGCGCTTGCTCTTGCGGTGAAGCCATTTTGAAACAAGCATTGTGAAAAACCGGGGGAGGTTACGCCATCAAGTTTGCATTCTCTTAAACAGAAACTTTAATCTTTTCAATCACCCTGTATATTTAAATTAATTCTCGAAATTAAAAAAAATTCCATTTCTTAATATAACATATATTTTAAATCCAAGAATATTGATTGTATAATTATTATTAAAGTATATTATTAATGTATATTATTAAATTATCATATTGGACAACATTCTAATTTTTAAAAATTGAATGTAATGAAATATATTTTCTGCGCGATATTTTTTTAAAAATGATATTAGACTTTAAAGGATATATTTTTTAATAATTTCAGATTCTGATTTTATTTTTAAATTTTAAAATTTCCTTTTTATACATGAAGTAATGTATGCAATAATAAATAAATTTATTATTGTAACGTTAAGAAATCACGTTTTTCTCTTTGATAATTACTCGGAATAGTAATAAATGCTTAAAAGTAGAGTTCAAAGAAAATAAATAATCATTGGGCAGCTGATTTAACAGAACGAGTATTATTCTAATCTTCTTCAAATGTTTATTGTTCGTTAAATTTTTCAAAGTCACAATTTTAACGAGTTTTTACAGCTGTTTCACGAAAGTCAGAGGTTCAATGAACGCAATTTATAAATTTTTTGATCATCGTTACTTTTTACATATATTTAAAACCAAATGTATCTTTTAAAAAGTTTAAGTGTTTTATATTTTTTAAGTGTACAATACATTTGCTTGATAACAGTCCTCTTGTGGGGAAAATGGGTTTTTAAAATTTATTCTGTTGAAAGCCTTCCTCCAAAGAAGATGTGATTATGTAATTTAAGACTTGTATATGTTACGGCCAAAGCCCGAAGCCGGTCAGTTCCCGAAAGGGCCGGCCAAATCGCGAAACGGCCAATATGACCAACGCCTCACAATGACCGGCGAAAGTCCGATCTTTCCTTGATTTCGAGGTTTGGCCAGCCAGTTCGCGAAATGGCATAGGGCAATCGGCCAAAGTCAGAAGAAAAAGGTCATGAGCAAATTTTGGGTGTTTGTATACCGTAATTGTGGCAGCTATAATGTGATTATAGCTGCCACAGAGGAGTTTTCCGACGAATCCGCTCCTTTAGGTGCCTAGGATCGTCTTTCCGAACAAAGGCCAAGATGATACGGTGGCCCTAGGTAGGCTGCAGTCTGAAGGGAGAAGTTTTAGTGAGTAAGGATCTCACAGTACCAGAAACCTCCTGGTCTCTTATGAAAATTACAAAACAAACAAACAAACAAAAAGATGATCCCATTATCTAATGAATTAGTTTATTACAGAAAATTATCAGTATCATCACTTATTACAACAAGATGAACTTTTATGACATTTCGAATTTCACAGCAGTTTGTTATTCTTACATCTGCATCGAGTGTAGCCTTGGCCGCCGGTCGGTGATTGTGAAGAGGCAACGGTTCGTAATGATTTTTCCTCTGTGCCCACGGATGCCAATGTAAGTAGTTTCTCTTGCAAAATGGAAAACTCACTTCTGGAGTACAGTTGTTTGAGAACACTATGTTCTGTTTTTAGTTTGTAGAAACCTTCCCTACCGAACAGTCTTGCTTCAGCACATCGAACATTGGCCAGGGAGTTCCAGGTACTTCGGGAAGTGGCCGGCCATAGTCGCATGTACACTATTCATTTCCAGTATATCGGACATTGGCCACACACCCCGGTCAATGTGCGATTTGGCCGGCCAATTCGGAAACTGGCTGAACTTCGGGCTTTGGCCGTAACATATATAAAGATTTAACTTTTGAGTTAATAGAGAGATTATACTACTAATGGATAGCAGTGATTGATTAGCGTGAAGCTAGGCAAGGGAACTTCGCTACTTGTTTGATTAATATTAAGATTGACGATTAGGTCAATTTAGCGCTAAATTTGGATTAGAACGAATTGAATTAGAAGGCGTATTGCTTCGACGTAAGTAATCCTATTTACTGTTAATTCTCCTAATATCTAGTCTACCCCGCAATTGCTTCACATATTTAGAAATTGGTGCATTTCTTAGTTGGAGTTGTTGAACTTGTGTCGTAATTGAGAATTGTTAATAAGTAGAATTTGTATTGATTATGGCTAATCTTCCTTCCAACCCTCTCACACTAAGGGAGACACGGCACAATATAACTTACATAATAAACTAATAATAATTATATTACATTTTATTGTAATTCTTATAACTATAAAATGAGTACTACTTATTTCTATATCAAGTCCAGTCTATGCTATTTGTCAAATTGAATTTTTAAATACTATTCTGTTATGAATTGAATTGAAGTAACTTATAAAAGAGAATAGAGAGAGATTCTGATATTAATGTATATCATATATAAATAACAGGTGAAATAATTTAATATTTATTTCTACATATGATTTACTTAATACCTATAATTTTTTACTACAATTTTAACTATATGATTCATGTTAAAGATATATAAGTCGCTGGTGACTGAACAGAGTACCTAAAAATTTCAGGTTTTAACCTCCTACCTGTGAAATTTGTGGGACTGTAAAAATTAATTTGAAATATCATAAAATTAAGCTAAAAACGGTGAAAAACTACGGTTTACTGATCAGTTGAGTGATCTAATAACTAACCTCCTTTGAAATGAATGAGGTAATGTAATATCTAAAGAACTAGCAGCAAAATATATTCATAATTTTCTTAGATAGAAATAGAAAGTCATAGTCTGAAATTTAAAAAAAAATCGTTAGTTTTTGATCACATTTTCTTATAATTTTTTTTAATAAGCCCACAAATTAAATGCGTAAATATGACGTAATATATGTATCTATTTAATAGTTTTTTTTTAATTTTAATTTATTCCTCCACATTTTATAAAATAATAATGACAAGGAAAATATGTTGCAATATTTAAATGCTCTTTTTCAATGTGCACTTTATAAAAATATTTTTTGAGATACTGTGTGCAGCAATAGGCTATCCTCGAGGTCTGTCCTCTCTAACTCGTGTTTTTGAGTTCCAACCCAATCGGCACTTTGAGAAAGAACAACTTCAATCCGCCAGCGAACGTCACTACTAAAAGGAATATAAATAGTCGGTGAGATAGTAAATAGATATTAGGGGGATAACATTGCCACATGAGATATAGTACTGCCTGAATTATAGTCACTTATTCTTGAAGTACAGTCGCTTTTAGAAGTTATTAGACGATTTTTCTTTGACTTGCTTAGAGGTAACATCTCTCTAAACATAAATACTCATTACTTATTATTGACTCGTCCACATGTCACGTAATAAGATTTAACATAATATTAAGACAGTATTTCTCAAACTGTGGGGCGCGCCCCCTAAAGTGAAGTGATAACTTTACGAGGGGGGGCGAGCATATTAAGAAGTCGAAAACAAAAATTATTAATTTACTGAAAGTAAACAAACAAAATACATTCTGGCATAATAATAAAATAATAAAATGCATATTTACACTGATATAATACACTTATAAATGTATCAGTACTGTGTACAATGTATTTTATAATTTAGAGTTAACAGTAGTAAGTTAAGAACAAGTTAAATAATTACGAGTGACCCCATGGGCTTGTCAGATATAAAATTATATACAAAATATAATACTTATATTGATAATTTGTTCGGTTTATAATTAATTCCATAACTGCCGCTGAAAAATTACTCTATTCGTTCCCCGGTGCCACCGTTTTCCAGGCAGGTGCGCACATGTGATATATTAGGGGGAGAGGAGAAAAGGAACAAACAAGTAAATCCTTCGCAGACACTGCCGATGTCCTTTTATTGCATTCCGAAGTCTTCGGAATAATTTTATGGATAGCAGTGCACAGAACAGATCAAACTTTGGAAAGACGTAAATATACGTCCGGGACAATTAATGCTTTGGCTGAGTGAAACGTTTATATACGCCGGTGGTACTTAGGAGTTTAAAGTCGTATTGTAGTTTTTGTCGTCAAAGAACAGTATTATTGAATTCAATACATTGTTATTGTACGGGAGGCACGATGGAAATTATGGTTGAATATTGGGTCACGTGTTTTGAAAGTTTGAGAAGCATTGGATTAAGAAAAGTGAATTATCGTGATCTATCGGTCATCAATTTTTGTCTGACTTAATAGAATCTCAATAACTACTTCTTCTGGATACCTCCGAGTTGTTGTTGGTGACGTGTCCCTGATGTGCAGATTAATAAAAAAAAAGAAGCTTTAGATCGCTCCGAAGCTGTCAAAGACAGTTTCGGCAACCTCAGCAGCTTTATCAGAGAAGGTCAAATCTTCTGGGTCTTCTGAGTTGATCTTGAAAAGTCTGGCTTGAATTGCTGGGCAGCTGAGGATATGTTGTGGAGACAGTTGAACATTGGTACTCTGAAACTAGTTCTACTGTGGGGGTTTGTAATCTCAACAGAGCGCTTCCCGGTGGTGGATAGGAGAATGCCTCCATTGGTTTTCCTAATGGGTGGTAGGAGGAAATCAAATACCTCTCGTGAACCACAGGGCAGAAGTCCAACCTCTTGAGGATCTGGCAACCCACCTTCCATGCAATTGTGCAATATCGACTAGTCTTAATGCTACCGCGTCCGGGCAGCCAACGCGACGAGACTTGCAGTCCAGAGCCACGTCGAGAAATCAGCTCTACGAGGACAGTAAACTTCCTACAACTTAACATTAAAGGCACTCATAGAAAGGTGGTCGAACTTTCTGACATTCTACACACAATAATATCCAAGTTGCATGCCTTCAGGAAACAAAATTAAACTCAAAGCTGTGCCTCAAAATAAAGGGGTACATAACCATCAGAAAGGACAGACTCACCAGCAGTGGAGGAGGCTTGCTTTCCTAATTAAGACGCTAGAAATGAAATACACCGAAGTAGTTTCTTCTTTATCTCCAACTGACAGCAGCACGGAAGCTCAAGCAATTAATATTCTTCTCCAAAGCACACAATTACGAATGGTAAATGTCTATATCTCCTAAGTATCTGGTCAATGTGAAGCTCACTTCCACCTCAGCCAACATGAGGAGGAGGTACTGCAACAATGCATAATCAAGTCTGCGGTTTTTTTTCCTTCTTAAATATTTGCAAAAAAACATTAATATAGATTTCATTTCGAACTTTTTTGAAAAATAAAAGATTAAATCAAGACGAAAATGTAATCATAACTACCAAAATATTAAGATTACATACTGTTATATCTACGGTTTTTGAAAAACATATTCCATTCTTCTTTTTTTTGCAATTGATTCTTTCCCTTATATCCGCTTTCAGTTCCTTTAACATTTTCTACTTCGATCGTGTATCGTTCGATTCTTTTAAAGGGGTAGTGAAGTTTATCTTTTCGTTTTTCATTCTTTTCTAACACTTAGTTCAAATGTTTTCAGAGAAGTAGTTCCTATTTATGTTCTGAAATCCACTTTCGAGGCGAAAAATAACTTAATACTTTGCATTTTCCTAAAACGTTTTCTACTTGTAGTTCAGATTGCTGCAATATCCCCGAACTTATTTATTACTTCGTAAAAGCTTTATTTTTTTGTTCCAAACGCGTTTTTGGATATCTGATTCGACATAAATTCTTCCTTTTTCAATTTCATTCGCACTTCCTCTAAACACTTTTTAGTCTCTCTCAAATTCCTAAGTCAATTCTGTTCGTAAAATAGAATTTTTCTTAGTTGAAACTGGAGTGGATGTAAAGCGAAAAATTCCAAACCATTGTGCAATAGAAATTATAAATGAAGGGTATTTTTAAGCTCACATGTTAATCCTTTTATAATTATAAATTTAAAACTATATTTTTCTAAATTTTTTGAAATATTTCGAAATTGGGTTGCTTTTGAACTTTAAAATAAAAATAAAAATTACAATTTTAATAAAAAATTGTTACACAATTTAAATAATAAAGAGGTCTTAAGAGTGTTAATTTTGTCTCGAGGGGTGAAAATATAAAAAAAAATTTCAAACAGGTATACTTCCTTTAAATTTAAATTAAATAATTCGAATCTCTTACACATTATTTACAAAGGATTATGGTTTCAAAAAAAGTACAAAATGCTTGAAATATAATCGTAATTTTAAAAATTATAAGCATATGTAAATAAGAAATAATTTTGTCTTAAATATTAAGTATTTTTTGCATTGCGCAAAAAATAATTAATTTTTAAAATGGTAGCCTTTGATGTACCCTCATGTCCATAAATTAAGGATAATGAAATTCAGGCAAAGAAAGAGACAGAAGCAAAACAAATTTGACTTATTTGTAAAATCTACTTATTAAACAAAAGGTAAAGAGCAAAAAAGATCTATATGTTTGACATAATTAATAAAAATTGCGATTTTTACTCCCTGGAGCAAATTTCAAAAAAGAACCTATTTACAAAAAAACAGTATAACATGGTTAGTATGATGGTTATACGGAGTATGTCTCCCGGACGATGCAATACAGGCCTTAC